>NDXZ01051428.1:0-11914 GCA_003055125.1 Paykullia maculata
AAAACAACATAACGTGTTTAGCTTTGACAGCTTATAGACAAAAAAATAGTTAACCATCGCATAACGAGTGTGGAAGCACCTTCACTACTAATTAACTTATTTGGTGAAATATTCAGGGAACTAAAAAGCTATATAGTTTTTAAATTAAATTTCATTTACTTTAATTTAAATCAAATAGTTGGAGGCAAAAATCGACAGGATTGAACAGGGGGAGTGCACCCAAAAATTCCCGTTAATTGTCCTTTTTAACTTCTTAATGATCACAATACAAACACAAAAAGTTTATATATTTAACAAATGTGCTTTAGTTTCGCCCTAATTAAAAGCTTTATGGCATAATAAAAAGTAAACTTCAAACAAGTGAAGTCGTAGCCCATGACATAAACATTTTATTAAAAAGTTATAAGCCGCATTTTAGTTATTAACTTAGAAAAGAAATGGGCTTATGCTTAAGATGTTAGATCCTTCTTAATTAATCAAAACTATTTTTTAAGACATAAATGTTTTTATAGATAACATAAAAGCCTTAACATAAATGCCTAAAAAAATATGTAGACATAAATATATTCTAGTGGAAAATCTATTTTATAGAATAAAAACAAATTTTTTGACAGAATAAATATTTTTGAGCGTTAATAAAGCGTTTAAACATAAATATACCTTAACCTAAATACGCACTTAACAAATTATAGTCTGACATTAATGACTAAAGAAAAACATTAATAATTCTTAGCGCAATACCTGACACATACATATGTATATGACCTTTTCTTGATTAGTTTTTCTTTCTCACTTTGTTATTTCTTTTATTTTATTGTATAAATGTTTAACTAATAGACTCTGGAATATAAAACATAAAAAGATTCGATGACCCATTTAAAATAAAGAAAACTATAAATTTAATAAAGACTTCATCTAAACAAAATTTATAAGGTTAAAGGTGTCAGCGCAGGGAAAAAAGAATAAAATTGTGTTTAATGTTAACAACTAATAAAAATAAAAAAAAATACAAACAACTTACTGTTCTTATGAAAGATATTTGTCGATTATGTTTTGTTGGTAATAAAAAAAAGCAGAAAAACTTACGGTAGCAAAAAAAATAAGACTTTGATTTTTAATTAATTTAAATTTTACTTCTAAAACTATTTTTTTATGAAAATACTAAAGAAATCTTTTAAATTTATTGGTTTTTCTGCCGTTTTATTTATTCAATGTTGATTGGGAAAATTTTCATTTTACGTGAGAGTAACCAACCAACTGTTGAAGTCATAGAAATAAATTATATATTTAAACAAATTTCATTATAATAATTACTTAAATTTAATCATTTGTTGTTACTTAATTTTAGTTAGATTATTTTTATTTTTTTTTTTTTTTTTTTTGTTCATAATTAATTAGTCACGTTTTACCTTTAAGATAAAAAATCAAATACAAACCACAACAAAACATAATAAATTAGATAACGTTGTATTTATAAGACTAATAGAGTTTTGTTATAAATGTTAATGTTGAAAACAAAATTATTAGTATATTTTTAGAAGATTTTCCATAATTAGTAAATTTATCAAAAAATTTCTCTAAAGAAATAATTCAGTCAAAAGTTTTGAGAAAAATTATCTAAAGCTGCCCAGCAAAAACTAGGTAATGGCTGGCTCTTACTCAATAGCATACTTTTCAATAAGTATAACATAACGTCTGCATTACTAAGAAGTGGTTTTCTAATAACAAGTTTATATTGTAAAACGTAAAAAATTATTTTTCAGATATCTAAAAAGAAATAAAAGCTGCATACACTTTGGCTGATAAAATTGTTAGGAGCCACTTAAATTAGTTATTATGATTCTCGTTTGGGTTAACATACTTTAAGTATAATTAATAATATTTTCGACGGATGTTTATAAATATAAACGGCGGTTTTCAAACCGGCTCTAAGGGTTTTTTCTAAGTGTTTCTGTAAAACGTAACGTAAAGAAATAACAAACCTCAGTTTCGTTATCAGAAAGTCGTATATAATACATTATTAATAATGAGTTATGTAGGCACATGCAAATCGTTATATAATATTTTAAAAGTAATGACTTATTCAATTCGTTATTTGTAATTAAGAGGGCTGCTTTAATCATTATTAGTAAGTAGTTACTTAATAACATTAAAGTAATGACTTCCGAAAATCCCTATTTGTAAGCGAGAGTGGTAATGACTTATTTAAGTTCCTATTTATAAGCGGAGCGAAGTAAGTACTTGCCTCCAATGACATCGCCCTGTTAAAGTAATGGATTAAAATGCCAAAAGGTAAGTAGTGCAACTACTGTATTTTTATCATTTTAACTCATTACAAAGCAATGTCAGATTTTGCTGGGTGCTTTTAAGGAAACTTTGTTGCACAGTTTTTTATAAACAGTAGCTCTTTTAACAGTTTTCAATAAAAAAATTTTTAATTATTAAACAATTTTCTTCCACTTAAAAATTGTCTAAGAGACAATTTTTTATAGAAAATTAAATTAAAATATTCAATAAGGAGAAAAAAATTTTATAACAAAAGTTTTCTGTTTATCAAAAATAAAAACTTTCTAAAAATTTTTTTTAAATAATTCAAAATATAAACGACCAAAAAAATTAATAAGAATTTTATGTAAAAACAAATATTGAATTTTTTTTTTTTAATTTATCAAAAATTTCTTTTGAACTAAAACTTTATTAAAATTATTTTATAAAAATTAATTTTTTAAAAAATAAAAATCAAATTTATTAAAATCTTTAGTAAAAGTAGTGAAAGCTTTTTTATTTAAAGAAAATAAAAATAAAATTAATAAAGAATTTATATATAAAAATATTTTTACACAAATTATTAATCTAAAAAAAAAAACTATTAGAAGTTTGCTTTAAAAATATATTATTTACAATTTTATTTAATTTAAAAATTGTATGTTTTTTTTATTTTATTTTTTTTTTCAACATTTTTTTATATATATAAAAAAGTTTTATAATAATTTTTAAAAATTTATATAATTTTTTTCCTCTATTTTTTCATTGTAATGGCAGCTGTTTTACCGGAATTGTTTTCTGTTTTTATCGAAATATGTAACGTAACCTTAACCTTGTTTCTTTATTACGTTTTCGAAGAATATTTTTGTGCTAATTTTAGCAGTTTTTATTATAATTCTTGCTGATTTCATTCACACATTTCTTGCTTAGTTACAATAATTTCAAGTTACTTTAGTTTTTGCTTTTATTTTATTTTATTAAAAAAGTTTTTTTATTCTTTTTTATTTAATATTTTTGACATATAATAAATGGTTACTTGCGGGTTTTGTGTTTTGCTTTTCTGTCTTTTTAAAATTGACTTAAAATTTCATTTATATTAAATTACTTAATCCCATAAAAGTATAAAATAAATGTTGTTGTTAGGTTAGTACATACATATATGGGGTTTCTATGTATGTATGTATGTGCTGGCATTATTTAAGCGCAATTCTAGATACCAGTAGCATTAAAATATATTTTTGTCAGTTTTTTTTATGGCTAAGCTACCTGTTGTTGCTCAAAAATTATATGATAAATGTAGACAGAAAAACAATTTTTATGTGCTTTTTTATATCAAAAGTGTTTGTCTTACAAGACTTAACGTAGTTGATTATAATTTTATATATTTTTCAAACATGCAATTCAGTACTTAATGACGTAACTCAAGCAAACAGTGTGTTTCGAAAACAAAGTCACTTATAAAATTATTAATTTTAAGTTACTAAATTTACAGTAACTTAAAATTAAGTAATTTGTTTAAATAACTGTGTGATTTCTAAATAGATAGCTTTTTCTGTCTTTTTACTTTTCTAACATACTGTTCAAACATAAGCGTATATTTGGTACTTGTACTGAGGTATGAAGTACAATATGTACATATGTAACTTTTCAATATTAACTCTTCATATTTCAATGAGCTGTTTACCCAATTAAGTATTATCAGTTACATTTGCTGTCTATTGCAGCTATTGTTGTTGAGATTATTGTTTTGTGCACTCTCACATTTCATAAATGTCTTCTTGAAATGTCAAAATATAGGAAGTATTAAAAGCGTCATTAAGAAATATTCGAAATGGATTTAAATAGAATACAACAAGGTTGTTTTGTAAACCCTGTACTAGTTATAACATTACAAAAATAGAATAAAGCCACTACAAAATAGAATTTATTAGATATAATTGAAATGTTGCATGGTCTTAACCTAATTTTTTAAGCAGTTTTTATACGTGTATGCGAGTGAAACAAAATGAAAAATATCAACAACAAAAAATTGTAACACAAAACGCTTTCTTAACATTTTTTTTTGAAAAATAAAAATTTTAAAGCTTTCAAGGAATAAACTAAGCGCGTAAATTCGTAGAAAAGATGATTAATAGACCTATTTTTTTAAGAAAGAGAAAACTTTTGACGTAGTACATACATATGTTGACTTTATCATAAACAAAGCAATTTTTTATTAAACAAAATAATGTTTTCAGATTTCCAAACGACAATTTTCCGAAAATTATTTGTTTATTAAACAAGTAAGAGTGCTATATTCGGATGTGCCGAATCGTATCTACATATGTGTGTAGATGTACATTTATGTATGTACATATGTATTTACATGTCCGAAAGGTATTTAAAGTCTTAGAAAACTTGATTTTTTTATGATAAAATTTTTAGTACATATAGGTTTTTCGCCCATATCTTTGCTGATTCTGGGCCAATTAGTAGTTTTTTTCAAATTTCCCCAAAAAGCATGTCTTTACAAAAATACAATAATTATTGTGTAAAAAATATATAAAAAAAATTTTTTTTTTGGTTTATATCTCGGTCAGTTATTAAGCGATTTTACCGGATTTCAATAGCAAGAAACTTAGGAGAATTTCTAATTGTTTGATACCAATAACACATCCGATATCAGCGGGCTGAGAAAACTTAAAACCGACGGACAGACGGACATGGCTAAATCGACTTCCCTATCTATAAGGATTTAGAATTTATATACTTTATGGGGTCGCAAATGAACATTTTTAGAAATTACAAACGTAATGACTAACCTATGTATATGTACTCTTGTCACCTGTGGTGAAGGGTATAAAAAAAACACACAAAAATTGTATATTTATTTTGTTGTTGTGACAGATTTCAAACAGATTTAATAGTTTTATTTAACATATAACAAATGTTTTCCACGAACAGCACAAAAGTTCTAAAATTAATTATTAAGGAATCAGTTCGTAGTATTAAATATTATATGTATTACATTACGAAAAATATTTCGTATTTTCTAGAACATAATAAACCGATATAGCTTTTTATTTTCATCCGTCTATTACAACACGATAGGACACGAGCAGGAAAACCTTATATTTGTCGTTATTGTTCGTCCATCCGTCCGATCAGCAATCATTTTTTAGGGATTTGTGTTTACATTAAACTTATTTGTGATACATTTTATCTCGACTCCAATACTTGAAACAGTTTTATAAACGTAAGGATGATGGGGTTCAAATATTATATATGAGAGCTGGGGTATTGCTCTATCTTTGGAAGTGAAAGGGTTTAAACAGAGATTTTGCAGAAATGTTAAGCTGTATAAACTTAATATATACTACGACATATGAAAATAACTTCTCTTAAACCCGTGAAATCAAATTTACTGCTTATGAAATATTTAAACCACAAGAGCCAGCGTTGCCAGAATATTAATATAATTCTATTTTAGAAGCTTTTAAAACAAACATATTTTTACCGTTTTTTAGTTTTTAGTCAAAATATAATTTTTCTTTGGTCAAATTGAGGTATACATGGTAGTCTTGCTAATTATTATTTTTATTAATAACCCAGCAACTTTTTCCAAAAAAACATTAACAAGGGTGTCTTTTCCCTTCCTAAATAATATTTTTTAAACGGCTTAAACAAATTTGTACTGCATTATTAACTTGTATGAAATTGTATGAAAGTTTACTTCTGTAACTGGCCTAAAGTCACAATTTCATCACAATTTTTTTGGGTAAACGAAAGGTGTTTTTTCTTTCACCTCAAGTGTGCATATGTACATTCATGCATACATACATATGTACATATGTGTACAAGTGAAAGTTGTTAAAGCTTTGAAATGATTTTGAAAGAAAAAATAACCAAAAATGCTCGTTACACTTAATTGTTATTCAGATAAAGTTTAACAAATTTTACATCTAGTTGTTGGAGTTACTAATTAGTAGTTCCTCAAATGCTTTTTAAATTAACTCAGTCTTACTCTATTTAAATTTCACATAACATTGGTTCATTAAAAAATTAAACACATTTCAAGAAGATACGGTACAAATTTGCATGGAAAATTATTAAAATCACGTTTAAGTTTTTATTAGAAAATTACTTTAAAGTTGACACATTTCACTTTTTATCATTAAATTTCTTATGAATTTCTTATGATTCATACATGAAACTTATTTAGCATAACTAAACACCCCTCCACAATTTAGATCTTTCAGAAGAGTATTAAACAAATTTGTTTAGGTCTAGAAACAAAAAAAAACAAAAGCGAAAGTGCTTTTACCTCTAAGAAGAAAAGAAACAACAAAAGAAAAAGATTTGTTTTTGTATTTTTTTCTTTTTCTTTTTGTTTTTGTTTTTGTTTTTTATTTTTATTTATTAATTTATTTTTGTTTTCGATTTCATATTTTATTTTAATAACTTTTTTATATTGTTGTTGAATTTGTTTTGTGCCTGCAATAATAATAAGAAATGTATTCCGCATTATAAACCAAATTTTTAATTAATGTTTTTATTTTTTATTTCTTATGTCTTATTTTGTACCTTGAATATTTTGTTTGTTTTCTCTCATTCATTTCTCTTTTCGTTATTTCATTTTGACATGTTACGTGCTAAGTTTGTAATGAAAAAAACTAAAGACGAAAATATACAACAAGAATTCTAAAACTATTTTGATAAGTAAACAGGAATTAATATAATAAATTATGAATGATTACCAAAAACGGAAACCCACCTTTAATTCATTTAGTCATTTCGTTTTTAACACATAAAAATCTTTGTTTAAGACACCATTTTCTACTCCTCACGTAAGGTACAAAATTACGAAAGAATTAATAGATCAAAATCTTTGTTTCAGTGTTTTATTTATTTAATTAAAAATGTAAAACCAAATCAAATGCAATGCAATGTTAAAATTTCGCACATTTGGCTCTGTTGCAAAAAACCCTTGCTAATATAAACTTAATATAACACGCCCACTTCTACTCCAACCTCCCTTTTAGAGTGTATAGATTTATTAAATTGATAAAGCTATAATATGAAAACACAACTCAGTTTCCTAATCAAAGCGAAGTCATTAGCATATTTTTACGCCCACCTCCCATACATGGCATATTCCTTATTTAAAGATTTATTCCTCTTCATTTAATGTCACAACCGAGTAAAGCGCTATCCCTTCTTGGAGATAAAACTATACAGAGAAATAAATACTTTTTATTGAGCATTTAAAGTGTGTTTAATTTATTTTACCACAATAAATATGGAAATTAAAAGTAAAATTGAATTTTAATTTTTTTTTATTAGCATAATTCACACTAATAAGAATGAAATGTAAATACTTAAAGAAATGGCATGTATGTACATATATATTAGAAAGTGTATAGTTAAATTTTTATAAGGAACCATTAAACCCCTTTTAAAAGAAGAAAATCTATCGATTTGTTTTAGCAAAGAAAAAATATTTTGTAAAATAAAAATAGCTGTGTTATTAATTTGTAGATCTTAGAGTTTATATATTTTCTTTAATAACATTTCGGCGTTAAGTAATTTTTTATAAATTACAAAATTCCTTTTTGTATTGATAAAAATAACTTGAAATTTTTCTACTAGAAAAAAAATTATAAAAACTTCTCTATGTAGGTATAATTATTAATTTATATTTATAAAAAAGAGAAATAATCAAACATTTTAATATTGAGAAAGGTAATTTTATTTCCTTTTTTAAATTTTGGGAAATTCAATCTTTATAGAAAATCTGTATTTCATTTCGTAAATTACCCTCTTTACAAACTTTTCTCTTTATCACTATGCTATCGAAAATATCTTATCTGTTAAGAAAGAATAAAAATTAAAATAAGAATTCATTTTTGATATTTTTTTATATATAACAAAAACGAATAAACATGTGATTATATGTCATGTAGTTTATGTATATCTATTTTATTTTATATTCCACTTTCCAATTCAAAGTCAGGGTCATACAGACAAATTTTCTGCTTATATTTTGTATTTTAGTCAATAAAATATATTTAAGGAAAAAGCTTTCAAAAAGATACATTTTTTTGCAAATAACAAATCGTAAAATTTTTATTTGAACAAAAAGGAACCTGCCAAAAGAAAAACTATTTTTAAAAATAATTATTGACAAAATAAACACACACAAAAATCTATATAAAATTTTTAAATGGATAAAAGATAGTGTATTTCAAAATCCTGAAACAGGTTAACCGGTTTTATTTTCTCATCGATCGGTTTTAAATAGTGTATTTTTTTTTTTGAATAAACCTACAGAGGTCGGTTTTTTTGTGTCGGTTTATTAGTTTTCAATACTTTAATACTTTAAAAGTTTTTCCAAAAAAAATATTAATTTTTGTGTTAAAAATATTTTCAATATGGTTTCATTTTAACTTGCTACAATTTGTCCATCCTGTTGTATCTAAGAGGCGTTAACATTAATTTAAATATTATTTATTTATGTACATTTGCTTTGTTTTATTCATTGTTTTTTTTTATATATTTTTAATAAAAAACCGCTAAAGCATTATTTTTATTAAACCGTACTTAAAACCGCTTTGTTTTGTTGTATTTCTTTTCGGAAAACTTTGAAACCCGGTTCTTTTGAAAAGTTGATTTTTTAATACTCTAGTGGGAGGTGATAAAAAATTATGTGGGCAAAGATTTAAATTTATAAAGAAAATGTATATAAATAAAGAAATTTAAAAATACCAAAATGCATTTATATGTTAATAGAAGCGGAAGGTACATATGTATCTACAGTGTTGTAAATCTAATTTCTTTTTCTTCTGATAAAATTTTGATTAATGCATTTTTGTTAAAGCCATTTATTAATTTAGTACGCTTTGTTAGTGTTTTAATTTTTGTCTCTCATTTTTTCTTCACTCTATATTTTACACTTATAATGACATTTGAATCTGCACAATTCTATAACTTCGTTAACAGAGACCACAGCTGCTGCGACAGAGGAGTAGAAAAAGCCAAACAGTGTGACCTATTTTCAAGTAAAAACTACTTTTTTATATGTAGTTTTAGAGCTGCAACTTTTCATACGTAAATTTATCATTTAAATATCATCGTTTCACTGGCTATGACTAAGTATTAGTGTGCAAATGTGTCTCTGTGAACAGTAGAGTACATATTCTAATGTTTTAAATAAAGTGCACGTTTTGGTTTTTTATTTATTTTTTTTTTTTTTGTTAAGTGTTAACACCAGTGTTTTCCAACTTGTTTCTTCATTAAAATTATGACAAAAAAAATGTAAAAACTAAGAACTTAACGAATATTTTGTGAAAATTTTTGTTTCTAAATTTTTTTAAAATTCAAAATAAAACACCAATGTTCTATTAAAAGAGGACTGAAACAAAATATTAGATACAGAAACCATGAAGAGAAAGCTTAGACATTGGATCTAGCCTGGAATCTTATATTGCAAAAGAAAAGTTTGCAAGTCAAATATTAACATGGCCACAAAAGTAAAGAAAAGCTTAAGAGCTTTTAGAAAAATAAACACATGTAGATAAGAAGCTCAAAAATTAAGCTACAAAGTACAAGCACTGGTTAGATGGTAACTCTAAAAAAACACAATCTGTATTTAAAAATAATGGAAGCCAAGAAATGTACATATTTTTATATCGAGCTACTAGACAACTTAGTAAAAAAACGTTTTGTTTACCAAACTCCTATCAACCTATCCCTTGTACCAACCAAATAGACTTAGCACTAGAGGATTACGGACCAACTGCCTAGCGCCCACACTAACCACACAGCTATGTATACCCTCTAGGTTTTAAACTAGAGAAGTTGCCAACAAAACAAGGACAAAAACACAAATTATAATGCCGCCAAATTCTACTTTTACCGATTTTTTGGACATCACCTTAGGTAATATTCAAAAATTTTAAAATAAAAAAAGGGAGAATCGGCCAAACTCCACGCCCACCTCCAGACGAAAAGCGATCAATTGAAACTCTCAAGGTATCTAAAAAACAAGACGCTATTAAATTTTCCTTAAAGCAAACATTTATCAAGGATTTGCCTTTTACAATTAATCGAACATTTTTATATTTAAAATTAGTCCTAAATAAGACACATTGGGAATAGCTATTTCATCTTGTTTACGATAAACTGAACGTTTACTGTGTTCATGTTTATCATGCTTTCAAAAAAGTATGCAACTTCTCTTGTTGGTTGTTTGCACATCATGAAAATCATTGGATTTTCTTTTTGTATCGAACTCGTTTCCATACAAGTGAATATGTACATACAAACTTATGCGAATTTGGTTGCCAAATGCATTTGAAAACAGTATGTATTGCCATCAATACGTTTTTTAAGTTAATTTTCAAACACACACACACATGCGCTAACTAAAAACCATCCAGTTTTTTTTGATGTCTCAACAAATGAAACAAAAAAAAAAAAAGAACACATGACACCATTCATGAAACTATCACTTATTGTATTGGCAACAAAAACAATAAAAGCTATACAAATTATAAACAAGTCAATGGAATAAGTTGTAGAGAGTTTTTGCCATATCATTCGCTCTACATATTAAATGCATTAACCAATTTTTGCTTTTATAGCGATTTCTTTGTTCTTATTCAATGTCTCTGCCGTTAAGTTTGAGCAACGACCTGGGTGATGATAACCTTGCGAGCATCGGTCGGATTGCAGCTTTCTGAAATTGACCTGTAAAACAATTTAGAAAGGTCAAAACATAATATTTTGATGACCAATTCAGGTCACCTTTGATAAATAACCATCCCTTTTAACGTCTTCATTAAAAACCTTCCACTATGAAGACAGAGTTTTTTTAATTTAGAAGTGCTGCTCAATCGTCTAACTTGCTTCGGTAATTTGGTTTTAGTGACTTCAGAATAAATAACAGATTTGATAGGCGCCATTAAAGCTGCCACAACGTGTCAACTTCAATAAGTTCTGTGAAAAGTAAAGTTTATGGCTTGAATTCTCAGTACAGCCAGTGAAAAAATATGGATAAGTATGGTCACGGTAATATGATCACAGACTTTGTAAATATTCTTTGATTACGGCAATCGTTATATGACTTCCACAAACATATTATGGCTGTTGTCATATTTTACGGCAATACCAGGATCATTTACATTTGTATATGGCTGCAAGTGTCATTATATGTTTGCTTTAACTATAAACTTGATTACGAATAATATATGTTGCTCTCAGAGTATATGATAACCATAATCTAAGAGTAACATATTTATAATTATTCGTTTATAGTTTAAACAAACATATATAAGATATGATATATATGATCTTGGTATTGGAGTAAAATATGACTATAACTATATTATGTTTGTGATAACTATGAATATGATTTCAGCGACCATAGTATTTTGTAAATATTTTAAGATCATGTTCCGTGACCATACTCAACCATGTTTTTTCTTTGCGTGTTTGCACAGGAAAACTTTAATAATACACTCCAACCAACTAATTTACTCTTAAGGAGTGACTACATTAGACTACATTAGAAAATTTACACAATTCTTGTTTAAAACATACTTTTGTTTATTAATAAAAAAAGAACATTTCTATACTAAAATGTTTTTTAAACTTTGTATAGTTTTTTATT
>NDXZ01051435.1:0-12580 GCA_003055125.1 Paykullia maculata
AAAGCATTTCCAAAAGTTTGATACCACATACAACCCTGACCCTGACCCATAGGAGCTACGTAAACTTGATTTCAACAAACACATGGACAGACGGAAATGGCAAGATCGACTTCTTTATCTATAAGGAACCTGAATATATATACTTTATAGGGTCGCAAATGAATATTAAAGAAATTACAAACGGAATGACAAACCTATATATACCCTCGCCACATGTGTGTGTGTGAAGGGTATAAAAAAGGAAACTAAATTTTAATTAAAAAATATTTTATTTTATTTTTGTTGTTTATGTTTTTCAACCCTGTGTTTATTATTGACATTGTTTAGGTTTGGTTGTTAACGAGTTTTTCAAATTAAATAGTAAAACTTTTTGCCTAAATCAATGTGATATTCAATATAGTCTTATTGATTTATCAAATATTAAAGCCAAAGAGCTGGACGATACATATTAATTATAATTTTTTTATGTTATTGTTATTGTTAATAGTCCCACTGTAATCCCACCCTATAAACACAAGTAAGTATATCAAACCATTACTATTTAGAGCACATTTTCTATGTATATAAGAAAGAGCCTAATTGCAAATATGTTTGATACTAAATGTAGTAGTGATATTAATGCCTTTTTATTTTGCCATTAAATCTTTTTTGCTTATAGCTGCTAAATGCACGCCATCGTTAGTCAATGAAATGAATGATTGCCGCGCTGCTACAGGTGAAAAAGCGAAATTCAAAATTCAATTTGCCGGCAATCCAAAACCAGGTATTTTCCCACCTAAACACACTCTCTTTTTCTAGGGTATCAATCAATGCACTTTTTCGCCGTGAATTCATATCAGAATTAGCCTAGCGAATTGTACAGAGTCTAAACAATCTTAAACATTTTGTTTCTAGATATACAATGGTATTATAACAATGTACAGCTTAGGGAATCCGATAAATATCATATGGAAGTTGGAGAGTCCGATGCTTCGTTAACCATTATGAATATAACATACGAAGATATTGGTTTCTATACCTGCAAACTTATCAACGAGATAGGTATGACCATGACTAGGGGTAAATTTGATATATCAGCGACTGCTACAGAGACAGAGGGGACCACCACTAAAGGCCGTAAAGGCAAAGGAAAAAAGAAAGTGGCCAAAAAACCTAAACCAGTTATAATACCTACAGCCTATACCTCTTCTGAAGAGGAAGAAATACAAATAGAGACTACAACTATTGAAATAGTACCAGCTGAGGCCTGTGAGACCACCATGGAGGTGATTAAAGTTAGACAACCTGTTTCCATTTTGGTAGAAAAAAGTGAGAAATCAGAGGAAATTTTGGTTAAAGATCGCAAAATAGCCGATGAAGAACTTAAGACTACAGAAAAACAAGAAAAAGAAGTGGTTACCACCACAATCACCACCACTACCACCTCTACAGTTGAAATTAAAGAAACAATTAATTTAATTCGTTCTAAAATTTCCCAAAAATCTCTAGCCATTGAAGATATGCTGGAAATTCGTCAACACAAAGAAGTCAATATTTTACTCGAAACAATAGAGGCTGAATCGTTTGGTAGTATCGGTGAATCGGCTTTGCGTGACTTGGCCACCATGGGCCTATTGATACGTCATGGTTGTACCACACTCGAAATTATCTATATGTATGAACAGAATATTTTCATATCGTTGAAAAAACCCGAAGCACAATCGGCGCTCGTACAATTAGTCGAACGTGAAGGTCACGAAGAATTGATAAGTCAAATTCTAAGTGAATCGTCTAACGAAGATGAGACGATTTTAGCAGCAACTGTAGGATTTAAGGCTTTTATACACATGATCGAAACCTATGAGATTACGATTGAAACAGTTATCAGAAAATTTGTGCGAGAGGATTTTATTACGCAAGATTGGAAGATATCCGGAAAAGAGGTTTGAAAGTTTAACTTTGAAGTTTTTCCCTATTGTATTTAGTTCCTTTATTTGTGTGCAATTTGAAACTATGTTTTCTTGTTTTTTTTTCTAAATTTCGCGAAAAAAAATATTTCCCTTTAAAACTCAGTTATTTTTAAAGCAAACACACAGGAACGGGAAATCGATTCGAATTGTTAAGTTTGCCTTAATAAATAAAAATAATTTTATTGTAAGACAAATTATAAGAATTGTTTGATATGTCCCACAGTGACAATAACTACAACAAAAACCTTCGATCTGAGCTGATGCAATTGTGTCGCTAAGAAAGTAAGAACCATAAAATAAAGTGAAAGGTTTTTACAAAAAATGAATCTTTTGGTCACGCTATGGCATACAACCCTACACAGATGGCATAGAGATATATTCGATTTTGATTTATGAGTTTGGTGCTAATACGCCTTACAAGGCGTATTACAAACAATTCTAAAGGAAGGCTCTTAAATTATATGAAAATTGTTATCCGAGACCAATATCATTATTTCTGGTCCTATTCGAAAAAAAGGAGTTGAGTTTTTTTTTGTTTGAAAAGTAAATGATAAGTGGGTAACAATTTTATGTATTAAATGAAGCCTACTCTGAGATCTTGTGATAACAACCCTGCAAACCGTATTTCAATACTTAAGCAGAAATACATTTCCACATATTCTATTTATGTTTAAAAATTAAGGATTTATTTGAATTTTTTTTCTTTCTTTTTTTAAATAAATTTCCAGTGGTGCAATATAAAATATGTATATCCAAACTCTTGAGTCCAACTATCAGATTTTATCTATCAAACAATTATGCAAATTAGTTTTTTATAGAACTTACCTTTTTCTCTTTTTCTTGATTTTTTAAATTTTTCTGCAAAGACAAAAGAAGCAAAAAATCAATATTAGTTATTTTTCTTTTGTGGCTTTTTTATGTTTTTTGTGAAAATATAATAATAGATTAATAAAAAAACTGTATATACTTAAATTATTTTCATGCAAAAACCAATTGTATAAATAATAAAAATAGAGGACTGTAGAAACCACCCATGTTTATGAAAGTAATGAGGCCATAACTCATATTAAAATTGGTAAGCAATTAGGCTAAAAACGTTTAAAAGTTATACTTTGCATAGCTAATAATTATTTATTTTTTACTATATTTTTTTTTTTTTTTTTTTAATTTTCCCAAAACGTCTCATCAACTGCTTTTTAAAATGCTTAATGGCTGCTTTGCTACAAATTTGTTTTAATAAAAATTGTTAAACCCCAACAACAAAAACAAAATCAGAGGAAACATTCGTCGAGGAGCGTACTATAATTGTAGAAGAAGGTTTGCAAATTGAAGATTCTGAACCACTGTAAAATAAAATCCAAATAAAAAAAAATACCTAACCTTAAAAACAACAACTAAAAATATTTACTCGTATTGATTAAAAAACTTTATTAAAATCAATAATAATAATAATAATAAACCCAGATTTTTGTATATATAAATAAAAAAAGTAGTCCTTGAAACAATATCCAACACAATTTTCAACAAAAAAAAGGGAAAATAGCCTTAAATTTTTAGAAAATGTTTATAACTCGATAATAAAACACATGTTACGAAAAAAAAAATCGAAAATACAATTAATTTCTTTTACTCAATCTCATAACTATTTCATATTATTCAATCCATTTGATTTTTGCAAATTACGAAAATAAACAACTTTTTTAATTAAAACTTTTACAATCAATCTCTTAAAATGTTATCGACTATCTCTTTCTTTAATCAGCGCTATCAAACAAAGTAATTATTTTTAGTTTTTCGTAAAAGAAAAAAATAATTAACATTTTCATACTAAATTTAAAACAAAATTCGATCAAATAATAATTATTTGATGACAATCCTTAGCAATACTTTAATAACCAAATGAGCAAAAAAATTTCGAAGAAATGTTATTTCTTAAGTTAAGTCGCATACTTATGAAATCTAGGTTTTTTTAACTATTTAACATAAAACTTGCTCTTTTTCTTTAGCAGAGATAGTACATTTTAAAACAATTCACAATACATTAATAAAATGTCACTAGCTTTTCTTTAATACTACTTACTGAAATCGTCTTATTCGTTCCAGAATTCCCAACTAATAATAACTGATACCTGAGCTACTAATCATTTATTTAATTATATAAAATTCTACTTGAAGCTGCTGCTAGTCTTTAATTGCTATTCTGCTTAAATATTCTGTTGTCATATAAGCTTTTTTCGATTTAACCCTTTCAACACTTTTACACCGAGACCCAATAAACAAGCACGTCTTTAAATATAAGCGGCCCAGCAGTTGTATAAGCAACACCAAAGCACAAATTTATTTCATTGCTGCACTCTAATGCCTTATATACATATATGCCACACTGCCTGATATATATATATGTATATTAAAATATGAACAAAACTGGATTCTAGTATACGTACATTAATTGTACTGCCAAAACAGTCAAAAAGGTAAGTTCGAAAAAGTTTATAAAACCCATGAAATAAAAAATTTTAAATTATTTGGACATTTTTGCAATTCAATGGAAATTCCTAAGTTTCCGAAAATAGCATTCATAAATGAAACAAGCTAAGAACTTTAAGTCTCTTACATTTTTTATACTTACATCAAATTTTCGCACCAAGTTATAAATTTAAAAAAAAATCTTTTAAATTGCAAAAATTTCTAAATAGAAGAAAAATTGAGAATTTTTTCTTTAATTCTTAAAAAGTTTTCAAAAAAAATGCATTACAAATACATACGTTTGTCTGTTGTAAAAAGAACTTCATTGTGCTATTCTATCTAACACTTTAACACTTGTAACTACCAAACTAGTGCTAGAAGACACAATAAAATACTAACAAACTAAGAAGCTTTATAAAATAAATAACAACAACAACAAAAATACGAATAATTAAAAATAAACCAAAACAAAGTAAATACCCAGCAAAAACTGGGTAATGTATTGCTCTTACTCAATAACATAATTTTCAATAAGTATTAAATACCGTCTGCATTACTTAGAAGTAGTTTTCTAATAACAAGTTTATATTGTGAAACGTAATAATTTATTTGTCGGTATCTAAATAGAAACTAAAGCTGCATACACTTTGACTGAAAAAAAATGTCATTAATAATAAGTCATTAATAAGTTATTATAATTCTCGTTTGGGTTAACATACTTTAAGTATAAGTATTTATATTTTCGACGGATGTTTATGAGTTTCATGACGGTTTTCAAACCGATTTTAAAAGTTTTTTTCTAACTGTTTCTGTAAACGAAAAAAATGTTAGAAACCACTTAAACTAACTATTATGATTCTCATTTGGGTTAACATACTTTAAGTATAAGTATTTATATTTTCGACGAGTTTCATGACGGTTTTCAAACCGACTCTAAAGGTTTTTTTCTAAGTTTTTCTGTTAAACGAAAAAAATGTTAGGAATCATTTAAACTAAATATTATGATTCTCGTTTGGGTTAACATGTATGTTAATGAATTTTATGGCTGTTTTCAAACCGACTCTAAAGGTTTTTTCTAAGTGTTTCTGTAAAACGCAGCGTACAGAAGTAACAAACCTTAGTTTCTTTCATAGGAAGCCGTATTTAATACATTATTTATAATAAGTTCTGTAGGCCCATACAATCAATTGAATGTTTTACTTAATAAAAGCAAGAAGTTATATAATATTTTAAGAGTAGTGACTTATTCAATTCGTTATTTTTAATTAAGAGGGCTGCTTTATTCATTATCAGTAAGTAGTTACTTAATGACATTAAAGTAATGACTTCACAAAATCTCTATTTGTAAGCGAGGTTGGCAATGACTTATTTAAGTCCATATTTATAAGTGGACGTGGTATGTACTTGCCTCCAATGACATCGCCGTGTTAAAGTAATGAAATAAAATGTCAAAATGTAAGTAGTGCAACTACTGTATTTTTATCATTTCAGCTCATTACAAAGCAATGCAAGTTTTTGCTGGGTACATACATATGTCTGTAAAATAGTATTCGTATAACAATATTGCATTAACAACAAACTATATAGTTTTAATTACTTACAAATCACAATTCACAGAAACAACAACTACAGCAAGTGCCACAATTGTTGAACACCAACAACAGCAACAACTACTACTACAAGAACAAGCTCATGTGCAACATGAACAATATAAAAAACAGGAAATACACTATATTCAGGAAACAGAACAAGAACAAGAACAAACCATTAAGAAGGTTAAAAAAATTCAAAAGCAGAAAAAACCTAAACATATACATGAACAAGTATTAGTGATTGAACAAGAACAGAAACAGATACTCAAACAAGAACTTGAACAAGTTTTAAAGGAATACGATGAGGAGCAGGAAAAAGCAGTTATTATTGAGAAAGTCAAACGTTTAGAAACCCTAACTGCTTTAGAGGAAGACTTGCAGACAGTTGTGAATGAAAAAATAGAGAAGATAACAACACCAATATATGAAGTGTTGCCATTGCAGTTTTTACCCCAAGAAGCTGTGGAAATAACAGCAACCACAGAATTGCCATTAATGGCGCCATATACTAGACCTAAATCTCAATTAGGCCAGGAAAAGCTAACGATGTATCAAAGTGTTTTAGTTCAAGAAGGCGAACAATTATTAGAGGTTGAAACACCAAGAAACCCAGTTAAAGAAATAACAGAGACTGTGAGTGAGACGGTTGAAAGTGTGGAACTCAAAGTTCCTAGTACGCAAGAGATAGTAACGGAACAAACTTCCCAAGCAATGACTACAAAGCAACCGATAGCAGCTAAGGCTACCGCCGTGCTGGATATTAAAACACATCAACCTATCATAGTAGAAAATCCCATGATCGAAGAAAGCACTAAGGAAAAAATACCAGCGGTTGAAAAAGAAACACATGCGTTCCAGGAAATAGAACCTTTACAAGCTACTCAGCTCTCAGAGACCTTAACAACAGAATCCGCTGATCAGTTTAAGATTGAAAAGCCCGAGGGAGAGATTTTACAGTTAAAGACTGAAATAAAACCAACCAGTAGTATCGTAGTAGAGGAAGTGATTAGTACAGAATCATTGGAAAAAGTCTTTTTAACCGAGAAAGCAAAGTTAACGGATGCAAGCCAGGTTATAGTTGCCGCAGAAACCTCTCTTGAGATTGAGGAGGTCTTGCCGCATGATTCCACCAAACAATGGAAAAAATCCAAACAGCCGCCTCAAGAGAAACTGGAATCAACATTTCTACCGCACAAGTCTGTACTGACTAAAGAAGTCGCTATTCACGAAAGCGAACAACAGTTAGAGAAGCAACCAGCGCCATTCGAAGCAAAGGCTTTAAAAACTGTTAAGGAGTCTGAAAACTTTCTAGAGGTTTCACAAGCCAAAATCAACGAAATGGTTTTAGAACAACCTACCGTTAAGCCAGAGCTTTTAGCAAAAGCTACTGATAAACTTGTCTTACTTGAGAGTGTTCAGGCTACTCAACCTGATTTGCAAAGCCCTTTGGAAGAATATAAATCTTTTTATCATGAAACCACAAAACAAGCCTCAGTCACAGTAAATGAGCAAAAGCATATAACTGAGTTAGTAGAATTTATAGATGAAGCGAAGCCACATGACTTGGTAGTACCACAACCTACCACTGTAAACGCTAAGCTCAAAAAAGAGCTACGACAAATGTCTCTTAATGAAGTTGCAATAGCCGAGACTTCTGAGCATACTGACAAACTTGAGCCCAAGGAAATAGTTCTACGTCAAAAGAGTATACCAGCAATGACCAATGGAAATATTATTGCGGAAACTATGGAAGGTCTCGTATACGAAACAATCTTAGAGAAAGATTTTCAATTGCCTACTACAGAACAAGTAAGGTCGCAAATAGACACATCGGCCACAGTGGCAAATGTTTCCGTAATTCAAGTTCAAGATAAGGAAGAAATACTTAAACCAGAAGAACAAACAATTGCTACAGCTCTACCTGGTTTAATAGAACAGCCTAATGTCGTTACAATTTTTAGTCAACAGCCGGTAGAAAGCGAACGCTTAATACAACCTTGGGAAAAGCCCGAAATGCAAATTGCTTCTAAACTAAATAATATAACTGGTTTTAATGTTCCTACTATAGACCTAGCCGAAACTGAGTCAAACACCAAACCCTTACACGAATTTCTTCCTAAAAGACTACAAGCCTTCACTAATATGAATAGCAATATAGCTACACTTACCACAGACACTACGTTAATGGATACACATGACCTAATTGCGACTTCTAAGATCGAAGCCATTAATATAAAATCTTCATTTATGACAACCTCTAATAATTTGGAAATCTATGAAATCAATGCCGCGGAAATTTCTAAAGAACAACCTCAACTTGATACGCCTATCAGTCACCAAGCAGTCATGCAACAAGATGAACACACACTTGAATCTTTAAAAACAAGTGAGGTTGTTATATTAGAAACATCGACAGATAGTGACATTAAAATTGAGCCCTCTAGAGTTGCACCCAAACAAAGCTTTGTACTGCAACAGGCATCAGAGACAACTTCTCAGATGCTTTTACATTCAACTGGCAATTTCAATGAAGTTAAACTTCCCGATATGCTAAAAACACATACTGAAATGGAACTAATGCAGCCTTTGGAAAACTTAACCACTCAAACACACGATAAAGAAATTACTTTACCGGCAGCTGAGAAACCCGCTAGCAAAGAAGTGACCATGTCATCAACAAATCTACTAAACATTGCTCAAACATTTAGTGAGCACGCAATAGAACATTCCGATGATTTATCGATACCTGAAACTCAAACCAAACATGGTATATATAATATTAGTGAAGGTATCACAACAGCCCTCTCTTCCCTCGTAGAGGGAATGTATTCAATAGATGAATGTTATACGCAGCCTCTGAATGTTGATAAGCTTACAAATATAAAGCTAGTGGAAAGCGAAGCTGTAAGTATTGGTATTGTAACTGCCACAGAGAAGGAGTTAATAAGCCAAGAACCATGTAAACCAATAGAGTTACTCGCTAATACGAAGCTTAGTGATGAGGTCTTTAAAGCTCCTCTTATTAAAGAAGAAAAACCTTTTGAAACTTCTAATGAATTTTCTGGCATCGAATCTCTAAAAACCCATGTCCAAATTAAGGAAACTGAAAATCTTAAAGAACTTTTTGTTGCTGAAGTCAGAGTTTGTGAGAAAGAGAAACCGTTAGATATTCCAGAATTAAGTAAAATACAAAAGGCGGAGCCGAATATCACTACCCAATCTACGGTGGCGGCAACGCATAAGGAACCGTTGTTTGAATCATCTGAAGTTTTGAAACAAACCCCCTTTGTCACTGAATCAGCCCAACCTGTAACACATGATATTACTTTAAAGCTACCACTAATAGAAGGAGTTGAAAAACAAGATTCGATTACGGAATTAAATGAGTTTGGATCTCCGTCTTTTGCAATCAAACCAATACAAAATCTGTTAAATGAAACTATAACCTCTGAAATATTAGTAATAGAAGATGTAAAAGGAAAGGATGTAAAATTTTTAAGAGAAAAAGAAGAACGACCCAAAGAAAGTTTACATGAAACTAATAAATATGCTGTGGTCGAAAATACCGCATTGATTTTTGAGCAAGAACAGCAGCTGCAAGATGATAATCAAAAACCAAGACAGGCTATACATGCATTGCATGACTTAAATAATTTGCCTATGACCACGTCTCAGAGCCTAATTGAGAATATTGGCCAACTAAAAGAGTTTGAGATGAATGCACAAAACGCCAAATCCGTAACAGATAGAAAAGCTCTTACCGTTGGCATCACCGAAAAATCACTTCCTCTAGACAGTGCCACAGAAACTCAAGCTAGCAAGCAGATACAAGCTGTTAATGCTCAAATAGATCATTTAAGCAACCAAAGTGTCCTTGTCGAAATGCAGCAAATAGCGGAATTCGAAGACATAATGACTCCCACTAAACCTATGTTAACCGAAACTCCCAAGATATCAAGTTCACATGATCATAGATTAGTGCTTATAGAAGAGACCAACGCCCAAGAGTTACCAGCGAAAATAGAATATTTACAACCGATCTTAACGAAAATGGACATAACAGAACAGCATGTCTTAAACAAAGAGATTACTGTTATGGAAGTACAACCCATCGAAGAGTCAAAAATACTAGAAAACCAGCAAAGTCTTTTAATGCAAGTTAACCCAGCAGTAAATGAAGGCTTTAAACCAACACAAGTTGAAATATTGAACGAGGTACTGCAGAAAGAAGAAGATATAATTGACTTTAAACCATACAGTGATTTAGCCAAACCATTTGTTGAAGGAAATTTACAAGAAATAATAATTACAAAGCCAATGACTTATGAAGAAAGCCCAGAGCTTTCTATGGCAAAGCCCTTCTCAGCTACGGCAAAATCATATAATGAAGATGTGGTGAAGCAGACTCACTTGCTGCAATTTCAAACAATTATGCAAAGTGAACAAGAGTTTTCCGCTCTTCCGCAAGACAGTTATCAAGGCAAACCTGCGCTACAAGGCTCAAAGCAGGAAGTCGAGGTAACGCAAGCTACCATCATTGAAAGCATAGACAATTTAAAAGATATCCCATTAACCGAACACAAAGCTGTAGAAAGTGTTTGCAAGGTGACAAGTAACGCACAAACCTTCTCGACAACTACAGCGTTAGAAAAAGAAACAGATATTCTAAGTCAAACTCCAAAGCAGATTCATGCTAGACAGCCCACTACCGAAGCTAAAGTTTCCCAAAAAATTATTACTGAAATAGTCACCTGCGAAGACGTAACACCTCTTAATGAGACCCCGGATTTCAACTTACAATTAGCTAAAGTATCAGTGGAAGCTACAACAAAAGAGATAAAACAAATTCAGGATGAACCTGTTTACATAAAAGAAGCAAAAATCGGATCATGGTCTCAAACGCCAGAATTTGCTACTATAACACACGATAAATTGAAATCGGTTGTTGCTGAAGAAATTTTGGAACTTTCAAGCATTACAGAAACGTACGAACTTACCAAACAAAATGAAAAACATGCAAATGTAATCGAAGGTATTTCTACACAACAAGCACAAACGGTACAATCAACTATTGCTTATGAAGAGACTAATGTGTTAAGTAAAGAACTTAAGCAGTACCAGCAAATACAACCTACTTCAATCAATACAGAAACTAAGCTAATACAATCAAATATTATACAGCCGTTCGAAAACGTAGGGGAGGAAAGTGGCGAATTTAAACCAAACGTCCACGATAGTAAACTATCTCTCGTGCAACCTGAATTTAAGTTATCAACAGTTCAAGAAATTCTTGTCCAAACAGATGCATCAAAATTGAATATTTCACAAACATCCAGACAAATACAACCAGTTCACTCACAGGAACACTCTGATAATATATTGATTAGTACAGTTACTCCATTTGAAACACTAGAAAACATACCAAGCAAAGATAAAACCAAGGAACAAAAAGCCACCTTAGGTCTAGCCGAATTTATGCTAATACCTACGGGCATGGAATTACTGACTTCCACAATAGCTGCTGAATTAGAAACGCAGAAGCCAAAAACCCAAAAGCCGACTACAGAAATACAAACACAAAGTATGTATATATATGAAACTCAAGCAATTCCTAACGAAGACACACAAACATTAAAAATCCTTAAAACTGAAAACACTTTTGAAGCTAAACCTTCAGCACAATCCCAAAACGCATATCACGGAAGCACCACGAACACTTACGAGTATACATTACCCATTGAACTCCACAAACCTCAAAGCGAAAATGTTTTACCTGCTCTTGCTTTAGATGAACTAAAGATTGCTCTCAACACTTCCAATGTTGCAACAGAAAATTTAAGTTATGAGCAAAAAAGTCAAGAGTTTCCATTTCAAAAGGCTCACACCAATATAGAAACAAAACTAATACAAGAAAAAGTTTTGCATTTAGTTCTTGAAAGAGAAGAGCCTTTTCCATTAAATCCCATACCAAACACCCAAAATACTGCAATCACTGAGGTTCCTCTCGTAAAGTTAGAAAACGCCACCGTTTTAACACCAATCAGTCCTATTAAACAAACACAACGAAACCAAAAACCACTCATGGTCATAGATTATAATCTTATTGATGAATTTACAGATAGTAAGACCGCTGAGACAATTACACCCACATCAACCACAATCACTGAAATTACAGAGGCACTTGACAACCAAAAACATAAAACAAACACGGTAACATACATATCTGGTAAGTAAATATTTTAAATAAACAACTTAATTATTTATAGTACATGGCGTAGTACTTGTTAAGGGTCCCAATCAAAATCCCACATAAAAACACTATACACGACCAATATAACAATTACATGTGAGAAACTTCTCTAACCACAATAACTAACATACAAAACATTCTATTACACAGATAATACACAAACAACACATACACCAGAACACATAGAAACAGACCAAACATTACAACAAATCCCTGAAGAAATTTGTGAAGTTGAAACTATATCCAAAGATGATAATATAAAGAAAAAAAAGATTCGCACTAGTGTCATTAAGAAGGTTAAGGGTGATAAACAAGAAGTCACA
>NDXZ01051447.1:0-13585 GCA_003055125.1 Paykullia maculata
GTTTGTTTTTGTCAACAGGTACATACTTATGTACATATGTATGCCTCTGTGAATGAGTGTGTTTTAACTTAAAAATAGCAGTTTTCTTATCATTTTATATTTTAAGCGTAACGATAAATACATTCATTAGCTTTTGTTATTAATAAAATGTTATTTAATATATTTCTAAGTATTGAAATTAAAACAATTGTAAAGTGGCCATTATAAATAAAAAAAACCTATATATACCCTTAACACATGTGTGTGTGTGAAGGGTATAATTAATTAATATATATTTCTATATATATAAAATAGTAAGGTGACTGACTGATAAGTTCATCATCGCACAGCCCAAACATATAAAGCTAGAGACTTGAAATTTGGACTGTGGGTTACTCTCACGTTGGGTAGATTTTTGGATTTTAGGAAATTCATATATATAGGGGGTAAAAAACTAAAAAGCATTGTATTCTACTCAAACAATAAGTAGAGAGGTGTCTGGTACTTTTTTCCAAATTCGAGGACCTAAAGGGTAAAAACGGGTAAAAATTATATTTTGGTACTTTTTTGGAGTCCTTATAGCTACTAAACCAATAAACATAGAGACATAGTTTTAACTACGTTCGTCACTTCTCTAAAAATAAAGAATACATTTTCGGGATATAGGAATTAGAGGAATACGGGGAAAAACGGGAAATGTTAATTAGTAAAAAAACTGATCAAATTTAAATAAAACTTACGTGGTAGAAAAAGGGGAAACTTGGAGTAACCAATTTGGGGTAGCGCAGCGGACCGGGTCCGTCTAGAGTTTCATAAATTTAAAAAAAAGAAAACCTACATACATACCTGCATTCATTTTATACATATATAGTTATTTGTGTAAATGTGCAGTTTACATTTTTCAACATTACATCTAGCTACAGTTGTCATGAATAATTCAAACAAATTTTTAGTTGTACATATTTGAAATTATTTACTAAATGTAATGTTTTTTAATATAGTTTTAGAATATGTACTTGCATACCATCTTTTATTTAGAACTAGCTCAAGCCCGGTCTGCTACCCTACCCCAATCGTTATGATTTAATTCACTTTTAGTAAAAGTAACATTTGCTAATCTAAAAAATCTTCTTTTATTCGAACTGGTTACCCATACGTTTTCCTTTGTTTACCACTTAATTAATGGTTTTTAAGGTTTATCTCTTAGCCCTCTGAATTAACAAAACGTTTTAATTTTTTTGTTATCTTGTTAAGTTAAGGAAATAAAAGGTTACTATAAGCCCAATAAATACAAATAAGTATTGTTAATAAAGTAACAATTTACCACCTTATATGGCTTTCTATTACCACCTGGATTAATAGTCCTTAAAATCATATTTTTAGATTCAATCAAATTTTTAGTCTCAAACAATTTAAAAAAGTAACATAAAAATTGAAAAAGTCCTTTTTTGCTTTGTTATACGATAAACTTCTTAACCAGGATTAATAGACCAAAGTTTAACATTTTTAGATTCAAAAACTCAAAAAAAAAAATTGAAAAGTACACCAATAAATAAAAAAGTACTTTTAAGCCCTTACTTTACTTTTCTTCACTTAAAAATCTTAAAAAATGTACAGAAGTACTGTTGAAAAAGTGCTTTTTCGTCTATTATGATTTTCTTTTTCATTTAGGGCTTAATTTCACATAGTTAGACTTGTAAACTAAAAAAATATACAAAAGTACTCTTAAAGTCGAAAAAGTACTTTTTCGGCGCCTATATGATTTTATATATCATTTAGGATCAATTGGCACTTTTTCATATTTCTAGACTCATGAGAATGAAATATATGCAAAAGTACCCCAAAGATTTGAACAAGTACTTTTTTTGCTCCCCGTTTACCTCAAAGTTTCCTTTTTTTCTATCCCATGTCCAATGTTATTCAAATTGCACTACATCATACTATTTTTTATGCCTGAAGGAACCCAAATCAGCACAGTAATTTACTATGAAACGAATTTTCCCAGTTTACCACCTTTTTGGGAATAGATCTTTCTAGTAAATCTTTCAAGCTTTATTCATTTGAGCTGTGCGATGATGAATCAGTTAGTAAGTCAATTATAATCGTGGATCTTCAAAATTTTTAAGTGAGAAGTGGGCTTGGCATTCAAAATTTCCCAAAAAAATGTTAGCCTATTGGCCAGCTATAAAAAAACAAACATACAAACATTATTCTACTTTATATACATAAAGACTTGTAACGTATCGTAATACTCAGCATAATAGTTCAAAAAGCTCCTTATTGTTATAACCATTAACTTAGAGTTTGCTTTTTTTGTGCTTTTTATTGTTACATTTAGTTGAAATGCAGCTAATGTGACCAGATTAAAAAAAAACAAGTAAGAGCGCTATATTTGGCTGTGCCAAATCTTATATGCCCTTCACTACGTGTATTTATGTATGTATGTGTAAAAAAAAATTAATTTTTTTTGCTTATATCTCGAAATTTCTCAAAAAATTTGTACACAAAAATTATATATGTGTGTAAGACATTTACACACAAATATAATAATTTTTGTGCAAAAAAAAAATTTTTTTTGCTTATATCTCGTAAAATTTTTTTTCTTTTGAAATTCCCCAAAAAAACATGTACACAAAAATATAATAATCTTTGAGTAAAAAAAATAGGTAGTCGTCTTATTTGGCTTATATCTCGGTCAGTTATTAAGCGATATTACTGGATTTCTATAGCAAACATCTAAGGAGAATTTCTGATTGTCTGATACTACCAACACGTTCGTACGACATCGGGTGGCTGAGAAAACTTGATTTCAACAGACAGACAGACGAACAGACAGACAGACGGACAGACGGATAGACGGACAGACGGATAGATGGACAGACGGACATGGCTAAATCGACTTCCCTATCCATAAGGATCCAGAATATATATACTTTATAGGGTCGCAAATGAATATTGTAGAAATTAAAAACGGAATGACAAACCTACATATATATACCCTCACCACATGTGTGTGTGTGAAGGGTATAAAAAAAACTGATTTAGAGAATACTTTTAAAAAATTCCCAGTAAATTTTGAAACATTCTCTTTCTGTAAGTTTTGTTTTTTATTTGTATTAAGTTTTCTATAAACTATAATTTTATATGATGTTCACAAATACTTACTAGTTTAAGCTGAAACCTACAATATTGTGCAAGCACTTGCTAACTGATAGAGGGTATTAAAGATTCTTTTTGATCGAATTCAGTTTTTCTACTTGTTTGTTTTATATGCTTATAGATAAGCAAGTCTGATAAGTTTACTTTACAAAAATATTCGATATTATAAAATCTTAAAAGTAAGTCAAAAATAAAAAAAATCTGAATCCATACGAATATGAATTACATGATTTTTATCTTATTTAACTTTACATACATACATACGTTCAATACATACAGTTAGCAGTTTGGCAAATTTACCCTGGAATTAGACATTTAAACTGACAACTATTTTTATACCCTTCACTAAAGGTGGCAAGCGTCATTTCGTTTGTAATTTCTACATATTCATTTGCCAACCCATAAAGTATATATATTATGGATCCTTATAGATAAGGAATTCAATTTTGGTATGTCTGTCTATCTGTGTCTTGAAATCAACTTTTCTCAGCCCCATAATGATATCAAACGATCAGAAATATCCCTTAGATTCTCTCTATAGGGAATCACCAAATCCACCAAAAAGAGAGATGTAGATAAAAAAAAAGTTGTCTGTGCAAGACATGTCTTTTGGGTAATTTGAAAAAATGTTAATAATTGGCCTAGAATCCTGGAAGATATAGGCGAAAATCACAAAAAATACCTTTCGGGGTATTTTATGTATACATACATACATACATACGTACGTAAATACACTTCTTATTACATGCCTACATGAAGTATATCTTATATATATAAGATTTGGCATAGCCATAGTAATGCTCTTACTTGTTTGAGCCTAAATTGATTGTATCTCCAGTGTTTTTGTATCGAAAAACAAACATTTTTATTAAATGTATGTACATATGTACATACATATATAAATAAAAATTTTGTATCTTACAGATGCCATTCAGGGTACTTGTCATATTTATTTGTGTATGTAGTTGCCCACCTGTCGCACACTTATATGCAATAAGAAATGAAAACAAATATTGACTGATAAAACTTAAGATTAAAAATAATTTATCAGCTCAGGTCTAACTTAATTAATACAATTAAAAATAAATATTGTTTATAACTATTTTTAAAAAACGATTATATTTCATTGTGCTTAAAAACGTTAAGATTAAAACAACTCTTACAGGCAAATATTTGTTTTAATGCTTTTTATAGATATTTTTAAGTGTTAAATACGTAGAAATTCAATTTAAACAAATAAAAAATGTCTACAAATAAAGCAAATCCACAAAATGATCCGGAAGCAGGAAAAAAACTATTAGCAACACAAAAATCGAATGATAATGAAGAAGTGAGAAGAATTTTTAATAAAATGCCTTTGACAGAAGACACAACATGCGGTTTTGGTTGTTTTAAAGGATCATTTTTACAAAAGTGATTAAACAATTAATTATGTTAATAAGAGGTTGTATAATTATTTTGTTATTTGTTTATATAGATTTGCTAATCAAACGGCATATGTTGTGATATACGGAATGGTCGGTTGTGTTTTTGCCATGACAAATTCATATTTTAATGGCACTATAACGACATTGGAGAAACGTTTTAGAATTCCCACCCGTAATACTGGCATAATAATGGTGGGCAATGACATAAGTCAAATGCTGTGCTCTGCATTTTTGGGTTATTATGCTGGCAAAAAACATAGGCCGAGATGGATGAGTTTTGGTAAGTGACATACAGCCATATTGATTATTATTAGTTCCCTTTTTATAAAGAAATAATATTTTTTAACGAAGTCTTAAGTAGCAGATTTTGATAAAATTTTGCTATAATATCGATCTAATTTGTATTTCGACTTATGTGTTTGATATCAAAAATACGGTTCAACTGTTTTTGAAAAAAATTAAGAACTTATCATCCCTCTGTAAATTTATTTTATTTGGCCATTTTAATATCATATTAATCATTCATTATTTAAATTATCGAATGCCTCAACTTTTTCATAGCATACGATTGATTTTTTTTTTAACATACATATAACCATTTTTATTGCTGAGCACAATCACGGCACGGCAGAATAACGGCACATCTATTAATGAGATGGATAAACCGTAAAATTTCTTTGTAACATACATACATATATAAACTTTTTAACGTGAGAAGATGTATGTACATTAGGCTGGGTCAAATTGAATGGATGAAGAAAAACTGAATAATCGTATAGCAAAACTAAAATCTACGGAAAATTCTTAGAAAGTTTTCGGAAGAAAATATTAGTCTAAAATCAAATCCTATCCCGCGCAAATCCACATAAAGATTCAAATGGACACTAATAAATTAAAAAAATAGAAAATTTTAAATATTATTGAAAAAATCTCCAAATATTAATATTTTCGTTATTTTTTTAAAGTATAAACACATAGTTAGAAAGACCAAGTAACTTGCTTTTAAATGTCGTTTAAAATTTTTAAATCAGGTAAAAAATGATCAAGTTACGGTCTATGTACCAATGTACTTTAATGTTAAGTTCCATAACTCAGTTACATATATATGGCAGCTCACTTTTTTTATATATTTATAGGTATGACTCAATTTTTACCACAAGACCTACGAGAAATAATAAATAAATCAATTCAAAAACGCATTTTTCGCACATCCCGAAAACATTTTATTAACAATGCTTTTTCATAACAGAAAAACTGTACGCAAAAGAGCCATAAAAACATTCTGCATTACCGCGACCTGCTGTATAACAAAACTAAACTAAGGGCTTATAAGAAACATTCAATTAACTTCGACTGCACAGATTATGCGAATTAATTTGAATTAGATCATGACAGAATATTATTCGTGTCTCCATTTACTGCAAGCATTCCATACGAACACTTGTTGGATTATATAAAGTGTGATGATCCACGACTGCCTGACCCAGAAATTCCATTACACATTCAAGGAACTGAACGATGTGTGTAACTGCTTACCACTGTTTCACGACGAGTTATAGCAAAGAATAGAGATGAGGTTATGGTAGTGACTTTAGAAAGTCGCATCAGATTACCGCGAATGGAGAGTAAAAAAGATATAAAAAACTGATTTAAGTTCCTTTCTCTAAGAGCACTTCTGTTTAATATGTTTCATTTGTTTTAAATACATTTTTAGCAGTATTTCTTACATTGTATTTTAAATGTTGTTGTATTCAGCAATTTTTCTTGTTTGCATTCATGACAAAAAAAATTAAATTCGAATGAAAAATACAATATTTTATTTATGGGAGCAGAACATCTTTAGGTCGATTTGCGCGGAATAAGAAATATTAAAATAGAAATAGAATATTAAAAAAAATTTACCCACTCTAATGTGTACATACATATGTATTTTTTTTAATTTGTGATTTCAAAATAATTAAAATATACTGAAATCTAATTTTCTTATTGAGGCTGTTGATACAAGTTAATAATCCTCAATCACGACTCCATTACCGATGTGTGTGTTTTGTACAGACGCCTGAATTGACAGCCTTCTGCTTAGCAATAATGCCAGATATGGCAATTCGCGGTCTACACGTCGCAAATTTTATGGACGCAATCAAATTTGACAATTGCGGCAACAAATATTGCTGCATGGAAACGCAAGGTATTCATTCATTACATGATCATCATTTCTAAAATAATTCGTAGTTTTGATTCTAACCAGTTTATTTAATAGTTTTAACAAAAAAAAATATAAGTTTTTGTATTTTATTCATTCCCCTTATCATGTTTTTTCTTTGCGTATAATATTTTTATTATTAAATTTGAGATAACAAAAATTAGATTACAAAACATACAAAATAATTGTTTTCAAGTGTGCTGTTAAATACAGATAAATCTTTATTGTGTTGCTTGGTGTTTTAGGCAATTAGTATTGCAAAAGTGCCGACGCAAAAGAAAGTCAAGCATATAATATAATGTTTGCAGGACCGCAAAAACAAAATATACAATATAATACTATACTGGTATTGGTTTTTCTTGAGCAAATTTGCATGACTTAAAACAATGCAAAATGCTCTCACAACGATGTTCGCTACAAAAACAGTTGATTGCTTAAGCAAAACAAGCAATTAATTTTTAATTTCAGGATTGTTGACACTTATTTGCTTTTGTATGCTAACGGTTACACCACATTTTATATATGGACCCGGTGGAGATGCCCTAAGTCTTACAAAAGAATATGGAGCCAGGGCGGACATTAATATTTCCTTAGAGGATTTACAAGAGCAGCAGCAAAAAAGGCTGTGTAGAGATGATGGTACTGGTGTTGAGTGTGAAGTACGCGAAGGTATTTTATTGCCACAGATATTATTGTTTCTGGCACAATTTATAGCAGGTGTAGGAGGATCACTTTATCACACTTTGGGTATATCGTACATGGATGATAATACAGAGAAAGCTAAGGCACCAGCTTTGTTAAGTAAATTCGTATACATTTCCTTAAATAAAAGGCAAGAATGTATTTTCTCTTTGTTGTTTTTTGGTTATATTTAAAGGTTTATCTTACTTTTGTGGTTTGTTGGGTCCCTCTTTGGGCTACACCTTGGCCTCGATATGTTTACGCATGTATATAGCACCCAAATTAACACCCATTATAACACAGGCAGATTCTAGATGGTTGGGTGCTTGGTGGCTGGGCTGGCTAATTATAGCCGGTCTTATATGCGTAGCTGTTTTTTTTTTATTTATGTTTCCCAAGGAATTGCCCATGACAACAGCAAGGCGTCAATTGCATAATATTAGAGCTAAAGAAGAAAATATGGGTAAATCGGTGGAAAAAATTGAAACCCAAACATCATTTATGGACATGTTGAAAACATTTAAAAAATTTTTAAACAATAGAGTTGTTGTTTTTAATCTTTCGTCAAGTATATTTTACTTTTTCGGTTATCTGCCCTATTGGATATTTACAGCCAAATATATTGAAATACAATATCGGCAGTCTGCAGCTACCTCAAGGTAAACTAACTATTTATTATTTTATGATGACTCTTAACGTACATGTGCTAGAAAATCGATAATTGACTTTAATGACCGTAATATTTACTATTAGCATGGTGACTGGTACGGTGGCTTTAGTGTTTTCAGCTATTGGCATATTGCTATCGGGCATAATCATGTCAAAATTTAAACCACGTGCACGTTACTTAGCTGGCTGGAACGTTTTGGTTGACGTCGTAACGGTGTGCGGTATGTTATCATATGCTTTTATTGGTTGTGGAGCCAACGATAATTCACTGATTAATAATTCGTACAATGGGTAAATGTGAATGTGATGTTCTAATTATGTTAATATATTTATCGCTCACTTTATTTTTTTAAGTAATATTTTAAATTCATCTTTAAGTTGCGTTAGTATTTGTCATTGTGATTATGTGCGTTATATACCGGTATGTGGCGAAGATCAAATGACTTATATTTCCCCCTGTCATGCAGGCTGTAAAAAAGAGTTCATGGATGCTAGTGGTCGTAAAGTAATAGGTTTAATCGATAAAAATCGGTTTATGCAAATGCAAATAATTGTTTATTTTATATTTCCTAGTCTTACTACGATTGTTCCTGTATACCCCACACTAACTCCATCTCTAATGGAAATCCACATTTTACTTATTTAACATTGGCCGATATTCGAAATACTACAATGACAACTAAAAGTAGTGTAAGTCTTTATAAGAAATTTGTAACATTTGTAAAATCTTCATTATGTTTTACCTCCTATTGGGCAAAAATTCATGATCGACAAAAAAATTTCTGTTCAACAAAAAAAGTATGTTTTTTATTTACAGCATCTGTTGTCCCATTTTAATAGAAATAGAATGTGGAACAACTTTTTTGATTCGGAAAAAAATTATTATTATAATTATATTTCTATACACATCTCTGTTTTTTTTTGATTGTAAATTACATACATACGTATACATAACCTGCAGGAAGCCTGGGGTCAAGTGTCTCCAAGTCACCACTTTTATTGACTATTGTGGTGACTTTTTAGTGATATTGTCAACAAAGCTTCAATACTTTTTATTTTGCTAGTAAAAAGTACCTTAAGTGTAGATTAGAATTACTAAAATGAACTAGTGAATACCAGGTTCCAATGTCGCCATATAGCCTTATAAGAACTACCTAGTCTAAGAACTAATAGTTGTAACGTCACTAGTGAATTTTCAATGACAAGTACATGGTAAATATCTACAGCAAAGAACATTGTCTGGGGTATAATTGGTCAGTAGTACTGCTGACAAAGTCAATAGTGAATCAGTACTGTTTCACTATCGACATTTCCTGCAGGGTACATACTTACGTACATATATATGTACATAGATAGGTACGTATAAAAAAATATATAAATTTTTACTAAAAATTTGTTTTAGCAATTTTCTAAGAATATTTTCTTAAAAACGTATCTGATTAGCATTACGAGACTTTGTAATCTAAAAGACAAACATGTAAGGTACTTTCTAAAAAAAAAATTGGCCAGTTTTTAGAAAAAGATTATGAGAAAAAAAACTCTTTTTAAGCCAATAAACAAATATATTAAAATTTTCTTAGTCGAAGATCTCTTCTGCTTTCGTTGAATTAAAACAAATTATTTATTAAAAAATCATTGTAAATTTGCAAATATTGAGCCACACCTTGTTTGCCCACTTTTCGACCAAATCAAAAAAGTTATTCCACATTTTATTTCTATCACGTGGGACAAGAGTTTCTGTAAGTAAAGCATTAATCCTAGATACATACTTTTCTATGTAGCGGGGTAGTTGGTATAGAATGCCTCATATGTATATAATGTAATTCGTATGTTTGTCATTTAATATTTACATAAAAAAGACATCGAAATTTCTCCATTATTAAAAGGTTTTTAAAAAATTTCTTAATAACGGAAAATGTTTATAAATTAAACAATTTTGTACATGTTTCAATAAATTTTCTTTTAAGAAAACCATTTATTTTATATATATATATATGTATATATATATTTTTCTTTGTAGCTCTCTTTAGGTTTTGGTGGTCAAGCCGTTGATGGTGCCTGTCCTGTAAATTGTTCCAAACAGTTTCATACCTTTTTGGCGGTCATGTGCGTTCTTAAGTTCTTTGCTGCCACAGGCAGAGCCTCAAATCTGCTGATAACTATGCGTTCAGTGGCACCAGAAGATAAATCAGCTTTAATGGGTTTCGGCATGATGATGATATCATTGCTTTGCCTTGTTCCTGGTCCCATATTTTTTGGCTGGATATTTGATAAAAACTGTTTGGTATGGGGTAAAACTTGCACCAATAAAGGCAATTGTTGGTTATATAATTCCATGAATTTAAGGTAATTTAATCATTTAAAATTAATAAATTACAAAAAGCTTTTATAAAAATTTTTTAAAATCATTCTTATAATCGTCCAGATGGGCACTTAACACTGTGGCCGCCTCCTTTGTTGCCATTAGCACCTTCTGTAATATGGGCCTCTGGTATTATGTTAAGGATCTAAAGGTGTTTGACGAAGAGAAAGAGAAATCCAAAGAAATGAAAGTCATAAACTTACAAGAAGAAAAACTCATAGAAGCAAAGCAACAGTAGGAGAAAATATTTTTATTTAGTTTAATAGGTTTATATAAGTTTAATTCAATAAACACTCTAAACACAAACTATAGGCAAAGCCCCGTATAACAAAACACTGACCTTAACGAAAACCCAGTACAACGAATAAGCAAATTTTTTCATTGGCTACCTTATTTAACGAACGATCATGAATTTTACTTCCGGTTTAACGTAAGCAAAACTAAAAATTGTATTTTTTTAATTTCTATTGTGTATAGTGAGAGGACATGTATTTTATTCGCAAGCATAACAAAAGAGTTTTGTTTTAAGTGTTATTGAGTCAGAATGGGTAATAAAAACGAATATCATTCAGTGAAATAAATAAAATTTTAAAAAGTATGAGATACCAAAGTCTATCATTCGCACCTACAAATGTGGTATTTTAAATCATCTATCACTGAAAGAAAGTGAAAAAGAATATTAAACTGGTTTCCATGTCAAAGAAAGAATCGTGTTCTGCTCTACAGAATTTTAGGTAACATTTAATGTAGATAATTAAAACACTTGTAACAAGGATGCTGTTGTTGTTGAGATTAATAACACTAAATTCATACAATTGTAAATGAAGCAAATTTTTTATATAAAAAAAGTTTGCGGTATAACGAATTTCTCAGTTAAACGAACGGAACTAATATTAAATATATGCAGTCAACATGTATGGAAAAGCAAAGCAAACAGTTGATTTTCCATACATGTTGACTGCAGCCTTTTAAGCCCTGATATAATTTAGAATTTTATTTTCAAAAGCTTATAAAGGACATTTAGTAGAGTCAACTACCAGAAATAAAGCAGCTGCTCAAAATGTGTTGGTTATTGTGATTGTATCAAAGTGTATGTGCAGCGCATCTAACGTTCAATAGTATATATGCCTTAAAGTAGTTTATTTCAGACATAAACCAAAAGTACTTTTGTTTAAAAAATTAACGTAAGAGTGCGCATATATTTAAATTATAAAAGTAACTTTGGTTTTTAAATTTACCAACAAACAAAAATTCAAATTTTTTATATAATTTTTAATTTGTTTTACTAATTTATTAGAAATTTTAAAAATAATTTTAAATTGTAAATATTTTCTTATGTAATCAATAACATACAAAGATTTAAAAAAAATATATTAAACTCTTATTGGGACCAGAAATTCGATCCAGTCTCACAGGTGTTTTATAAATATCTAATAGTATCCATTTTAAACAAACAAGTTATATTTTTGACTTACGGATAATTAATTACAAAATCGAATAATATGTTTATCTGTTTGTCAGTTCAAATAAAATTTGTATAAAATATATTTTTTAATTATATAATACACTAACTAACAAATTGGACTTTAAAGTTCATAAAAGATTCGTTAGTTATTTGATAATATTGAAACAAGATTCAACAGAAGAAAGTTTTATAGAATCAGGTTTACTGTCGTAAAATTGAATAACATTTTATATAACTTTTTAAACATTTTTACAAATTCACTACACTATTTTTTAAATTGAATTTAAATTAATTTCTTAATGTCGTAAGTGACGATGAAAAATACATATTACAAATTGGGCTGAGATAATATGTATTTGTAGAGGTTAAATGCTAATAAAGGGTAATCTTTTTTGAGGTTATTCTCTTGCAAATAGAAGTAAATAAATGTAATGTTTTCTGCTTAACCAATTTAGTAAGTTTGTATAACAGAACTGCACAGCTTTAATTTGATTAAAATTAAGTTCTAAAAAAAGTGAATAGCTATACCCTATTACTATGTCCACAAGGACAGAAAATATCGAGGTTCGCGCCCCAATCTTTATAAAACCAACCTGTTTCGCCATACAAAACTTCAAGAGCGAAACTACCTGTTTCACTTTGAAACTTGCTGCGAACCACTCAGAATTTACTATCATCTCCAATTTTGTAAACAATAAAAAAAAAAAAANNNNAAAAAAAAAAAAATAAATGTGTGCAAAAAAGCAAATAAAGAGTATATAACTTATATTTATATAAAAAAAATTAAAAAAAAGGAAATAGTGAGACATATTTTAAAGTCAAATTTAAGAGATACAAACTATTTGGTGCCTGCACTAAGGGGCAAAACTCTGGCAAAATTAAAGATTTTATAAAACTAGCATTGTTTTAACTGGTACTTTCTTACCAATGTACATATGCAACATATGTACATAGTTGAATCTAGGTTAAGTTAGGAAATATATTGCAAGTTTTTGCAGTTAAAATTGTTGGAAGGGGATATATTAATTAAAAACAATAAGCCACAATATATGTAACTCTAATAATTAATATGCTTAAATTTTTAGACTTCAAAAATACGTATAATCTGTCAACATTTTATAATTTCAAACAGATTTTATCCCCATAATTTATTTAACAATATTTTGTCGCTGAAGTTTTCTTAAAAATTCTAATGAAGCAAAACAAAAAGTTGTAAAAAAATCAATAATTAATGTTGTTGTTTTAATTTGAAAAATATATTTTATTATGAAAATTCCGATATTTCGATCTGCTTTGCAGATCATCTTTAGGGATTTATTTACAATTTTTAAACGGTTATATTGAGTTGAAAACTTCTTATTTGTTTATAAGTTTATTTATTTAAACTCGGAAAAATTGTCAAATAAAAATATCGCCAAAGTACAAGATGAAAAAATCCTCAAAATAAATACAGCTAGTAAGAGCGCTATATTCGGCTATACCGAATCTTATAAACCCTTCACTACGTTCTCTTTGTGTGTATATTGGTAAACACAAACAATTTTTGCTTTTTTGCCCCAATATAATCCTTTTTGTGTTAAAAAACAAAAGAAAAAAAAATATTTTTTTGCTTATATCTCGAAAAAAAAAATTTTTTGCTT
>NDXZ01051470.1:4944-20029 GCA_003055125.1 Paykullia maculata
CTTAATTACATACGAATACTTTTTTATGCCCAATGTTGCTCCCTAGAGAACATTAGTCTTGAACACTTTTTTTCTCAAGCCACTTGCATTAAGAAAACTATGACTTTTTTTTTATTAAAAAGGTTTTTTATCGTTGCTACCAGTAGCTTTTGAAAAATAAATAATAAAAAAAATCTAAAAAGAAAGAGAGAAAAAATTTTTTTATTGCAACATTTGTTGTTGCTTGGGTAGCAAAGCAGTAGATGATGACAGTGTTGTTGCAACATAAAAATGCTGATGATGTATTTTTTATTTTTATTTTGTAAGTAAATTCTTGGAAACAATATATTGTGTATGTGTATAATGTTTGTTTATTGTAGTTGTGAATTAAGTTTTAACAAAATACAGATTTCATAGAAATTGTAAATTAGCTTTAAGTGCTCTTGTCATTGTAAGAATTACATAAAATGTTGCAATAGATTTAACTACCCTTTGTAGATAAAAAAATTTAAAAAAAGAAGAATTTTAAATTTGATTGCTCTTTTTTTGTCAAATAAAAAAATAATATTTCTTTTATAGAAATATGTTAATGTTTTATTGTAAAAGTTATTTGGAAAAACATTGTAACTTCATAACCTTTATGGCCTAAACATTTTTTTTAAAGTTTTTTTACATAAAACTTCGAAAAGGTTTAAAAACACCGATGCTAGAGATTGATTTAGTTCGGATTCTTTATATTGCCTAAAAATGGTTGTAATTTAATTGGTCTATCGGTATGGAATGAAAGCAAATCTAAAGAAATTTGATTAACATAAAAAATGAAAAGCTTTAACGGGTTTTTTAGAATTAACATTTTATATTACCTTTCAAGTGTTCAAATTTAAACTCATATAAAAATACAAGAAGCAACATTTTTGAAGACATATTTTATTTCATTTATAATTTCAAATACCATTTATGGTTCTGACTTTCCATTCATTCATTCATTCATACAAATGTTTCTACTTTAAATTCATTCATAATGATTTTTTAATACTTATGGTAGTCGTTGAACAGAAAAATGAAATGTCACAGCTACTGTTATTGCTTTATATAATGTCCGTTGGTCTCTTAGCTTTGTCTTTCTCGTTCCTGACTTCTTAATTCTTTTGCTGTTTATTCTCGACTTTTACGCACAACACATGAACATGACATACGCATGTGTCAGGTTACGACTACGACTACGTTTACTAAACTCATTACAAATGCGAACATTTAAAAAAAAAATCATTGAGAAACTGCAACAGCAAGGAAGAAGAAAAAAACAAAGCTATAGGAAAGATTTTTCTTCAGCAAGACCACAAGCACAGGTGCACATTGTGAACGTTCAGGGAGAGAGATATAGACTGAATTTTCTTTGTTTTGGATTTAATTTAAAATGATGATGACAACCGATGAAGGGTTTCTTCTATAAGTAAAAGTTATGTTTGTGCATAACAAGACGGAAAACTAAACAAGATTTAAAAGAGTTAAATCTTTAGTTAAAATGAATAATATTTGAAAAACTTTTTAATCTAATAATGTTCTAGCAAAAATCAACCCTTTTATAAGTTGAAAACGTACACAAATTGACAACAATTATATGTTGTACAACGTATGTCTATTAGTATCTATATAGATAGAGGAAAACTTGATATTTTATCTAAAAAATGTCTATATGATATCTGGGAGCTTTGGAATGTTGATTTAAACGAACAGACAAACATAGATATATGACAAACCTATATTTACGCTTGATATTCACAGTTAAGGATATACAAACGTGCGAAATATAGTATTTTTAATAAATTTTACTCCTTTTCCGCTCTGGCTTGGCTTTAAAGTTTTTAAACATCAAACAGAGTTGCTGCTTCTTTTTGTTGTTGATGGTTTTTTGAGTTAGTAAAAGAGGAACCAGCAGAATGAGAGGAAGAAGACGCTGCTTTAAAAGTTTATTATTTGGTTAAAAGAAACACAGTTGTTTAAGCATTGACTTAATATGATCAGTAGCTTTATTATAGAGATAATGCCAATGGCTACAAAAGCAGAAATAACCGGTTTTTTGTTTTAAACGATGATGATAATGATGATGATGATGTTGTATTAAGGTCTGGCAATGGTAGATAGTAGTTCCTATATACATATAATTCATGTATGCAACCTTTAAAAGGAAGCGTTAAGGCATGTATGTATGTATATATGAATGTGTTAGTTTGTGTAACTGTGTGTGTCTGCTAAAAGACTAAATAAAAGAACATGGCAAAAGATTACTTTTTATTGATTACAGTTTATTTTTGCTTTTGTTTTTACCTTATTTTTCTTATTGGCGAAACATAAAGCCCCACCAAGTATGTGTTCAGTTACATTCCCTGGTGGTTTTTTGCCTTTGTCTTTGGTCAGTTACTTCCTTTTAGTTAATCTTTATTTTCCAATTTATATTCGATTGCGTTGTGAATTACTCAGCAGACAATATGTTTAAGCAACAAAATTAACTTAACAAAATACATATCAAAATATTAAGTTCATTTTGAAAGCAATAAAATCCACTGGTGGCACTTTAAAAACCAGTCCGGCACAAGTTGTTTGATAAAAGTTAATTAATTTATAACCACCTGAGAAATTCTTTTTGGTAACAATATGTCAAGGACGGGTGTCGGTTTGTGTTTCACATAAGGGACATTATTATAAAATATTAATGACACTTGCAATTTGTTTGTATTTGACTTAATTTAATTACATGTGTCCACATTGAAGCAAATGCAAAAGTAAACTTGCCTTAAAAAAACTACTGAAACCAAAAACAGAAACGAAAAAAATATATATATTAGTTTTTAGCTTTTTTTTTTGCAACAAACTGACGTTGGTGGCAGTGGCTTTTTCTTATATGGAAACATAATTTGCTTTAAGGATTTCATTAAAGGTTGTTACACATTTTGTTAGTGTTTTTGTTTTTCTGAGTTTGAGTTTTTGTTATTTCTGTCGTTTAGTTTTTGTAAAAAATTTATAAAGCCAACACTTTTTTTTTGATTTTGCCTGAATGTCAGTGTCTTAACCGGTTCCATTGCTCTTTATATTATTATTTTTTGTACTTGTAGTGAGTATCTGGTCATATCAGGTAAAAAATACATGTACAAAATATAGCTTGTAGAATTTTCATGAACTATGAAACGAAAAGGAGAAGTAAACTTAGAACCTTTTAACAAACAAATCTTTACATAAAACGGGGAAAACAAATTTTTCACATTTCGAAACTCGTATCTATTTAGTATGTTTCGTTTATATATTTTCGCTAAATACTTTTAAAATATTATTGCCTCTACTTGCTCCTTGGCATACCTTCCCTTATTGCAATGTAGAAGTCTGTAGTTCGTTTCGTTTTTAATGTTTTTTTTATATATTTTTTTGACAAGCAAAAAATGTTTGCCTCTCCCACACATGGGCTTGTAACTGAAAACAGTAAAAAAACTTTAAAAACAACTAAACAAATATGTTGAAAGAATTTTGTTTTACCAAAAAAATTTCCTGTTTTACAAAAAAAGCTAAAACAAAATATTGTTGCTGATTTGTGTGGTTTTCCTTTAAACAAATTTGGGACAATGTACAAAAACCGCCAAGTAAATATAGCGAAATTTAAAAAATAAGTGAAAGAAGGATTTTATAATAAGGATCAGTATGGAAATTGTCTGTAAGGGATGGGAAAGTGCAAAAAAATATCGATATATGTTATATGATTTACAATGGACCCTATGGGTTTCCGAGTGGAGGTGTGCTTCAACACCACTCTTCTGAACTATATCAAATTTATTAGGTAGTAAATTGACATAAAAAGCATTTGCACAACCAGTTCTGTTCGGCCACGATCTGATTTAGTACATTTTATAAATTATTTCTTCGTTAAAAATATGAAATATATGACTTTAAAACTCATTTAACTTTTTATAAAATGCAAATTACCCTAATAAAACTGTTGCAAATACTTATGTATGCTGTACTTAAATTTAAATTAAAAGTACGGTTAGTACAAAAATTTTCCCAAATTGAGTACTAAACGCTTTATTTAAGAACGATAATTTTAGACGAAAAGGACAAATAAATATAATTAAAAATTATAATTCTTGAAAACAATACTGTTTTCTAAGTACAACTTTATTAAAACTTAAGAATTTTAAACATAAATTTAGAACGGCATTTTTTTCTGTGTGTATGGGTATATCAAAAACATTGGCTGACTAAAGTCTAAAGTTGGAATCACATTCAAATTAAGCCAAACAGTTTTATTTTTTTTTATTGTTGTGTAAGAAAGAATTTGGCGGGTGTGACCAAATAAAAAATTATTTTCTTGTTGTATAGTTAATATTTTAGTTAACAGTCGTTGCTAATATGTACTTCTAAAACTTTTTTCTTTCATTTCAGGTAAGCAGAGGGTTTTCACAATAAAATTTGTTAGGGGTAAGTAAGTTATTAACGTTATTTTGATCTTTCTATTAATATGTATCGAAATTACATTAAATTACAATTACAATATTAAAAAAAATGTTGATTGTGTTGTAAAAGTGTAGACACACACTTTAACAGAGTTTTAGGGGAAAACATGTTACACATTTAAAAACTAACATGCTGCTAATTGACACCTTTGCATATTGTTCTTTATTTTAAAAAAGCAAGTTCTAGTCATAAATTATAATTTTTAACAAAAATATTCTCGTCAGGGAAAGTATGACCTGGAAATTTGAAAGTCCATTTTTATACATTTTTTACCGCTTAAGCATTTTGAGCTGACATTTAATGACATTTAAACAAATACGTACATAAGTATATATGTACATATTTAAAATAGTGTAAAGGAAATTGTCTTAATTGAAAAGCAATTGTTTTTGTTGTTTGTGAATGTTATAAAATACTGTCAAAAATGCATTTTGTTAACAAAATTTTATACAAATTTATTTTTTTGTTAAATTTACCAAAAATCTTCAACATATCCAGTTCAAAGCCTGTTGTTAGGTATTTTTTTTCTTGACTCAACACTTAATTTCACAATGTCATGTGAATTAAGTTAAAAATGAGAATTTACTGAAAATAAAAATTGTTTTAATGTTATAAATTTAGCAGTAAAAAAAGAGAAGAAACAACAACTCAAGCAATAGCAAACAACGAAAACCTGTGTATTTTTTTAAAAAATTTCTCTAATAATATAATTGTTGTTAGTCTTCTACATGTGTAATTAATATAATTTTTTTAAATGTTGGCGATGACACAATACGATATCAGTAGAAATTATAATATAACAAAACACCAAGGCCTATGTTAACACATATGTAAATAAAAAAGAGTTTTATTAAATTTATGACGGAAAACAAAAAAGTATTGTTTTTTTTTTTCTAATTTCCCATGGTTTTAGAATATTTTTGTTGATTTTTTCGAGTAAAACAGTACAAATAAAACATACACAAACACACACCCACATTCAATTGAAGGTACAAATGAAATAATGAATATTTTTTGTATTTTTTTTTTAAATTTTTTTTATTTATTTTTTTGAAATTCAGACTTTGAAACTCGTTCGTTTATTTAAATAAAAAGCTACATAACTACAAATAAAATTTACCGGCAAAGTTTAGAATCAGAGCTTTAAAAGAATGAACTATTTTTCAATGCATATTTTAATTTGGCGTTTTTTACAATAATTTTACAGTTGCTATGTACTTGATTTGTGTTTAATAGACTAATGATTTACGAAAACAGTTCTTTAGTTTGAAAAACTCATTGCAGTCTTCGTTCAAGAAAAGTTTGTTCAGTGATGAAGCTAATTTTTGATTTTCAATAAGGCAAACTTCTTCATTTGGAGTGAAGATGATCCGAATGACATCAGCGAAAAACCATTACATCTAAAGAAAGTCACTGTTTGGAGTGCTTAATGGGTCGTTTGTGCAACTTTCAATATCTTTATTTCATAGAGAGCACATTTAAGTACTTTTTTTTTCATAAAGAATTTTTGCCAAAATTTTTCAAATATTACTTGACATGTTTTTTTATAACTGTCCTACTTAAATATGTAGAAATTGAAAAATTTTAACTTTAGGTATTTATATTTAGTACTTTTACCTTAAAAGTACTTCTTCTGTTTTATACTTTTACTCTCTGCAAATGTTTAAGTATTAAACATGTTCAGGTACAACTTTTATTAAAGACAATTATTTACATTATTTTTATTACAATTGTTCCTTCTGTTGTTGTATTAAATTTGTTGAATTTTAAACTCAATTCGAACTCTGTATAACGATTTGTATGTGTATAAAGATTTATGTGATGATCATAATGAAGATTTCGTTGCCATGATTCTATCATAAAAATTGTTGTCATTGTTTAGATACTTTTAAGTTAAAAAATAAATGTAAACCAAATAACTACTCACAATACAAAACAGACAATTGCCAGTCCGAATTGTTCACAAAAACAACAACGAAAAATTCAACTTTATGTTTTTTATTCTGTTACACTGAAACAAACTATGTATATAGCAAGTAGAAAAAAAAAATCAACACGATTTTTTGTCACAGTCACGTTTTATAGCATGTTTTTAAACGAAAAGAAGAAAAACAAATAAAAACAAAAATGTTCACATACGCTGTTATACGATTTAATTCCCAGTGTATTTGAATAGTGACGTATTTTGAATGTGATCATAAAGATATTAAACCTGTTTCATGAGACAAATTACAAATTCCAATATTAAATATATGCAATTTATCTGTTTTAAAACACTCGCAACTAATTGTTATTAATTCTATTAAGTCAATTGTACTAAATACTTTTTTAAGTGAATTATACAATATTTGAAAAGGATTTAAAAGTATTAAAGCTTTCAAGTTTGTACGTTTTTGTTATTTGTATAATATTTTCTAATGTTTTGTTATATACCTATTATTATTTTATTTAAAATGAAAAAGAAAGCAAGTATTGAAGCTTGCATTTTAGTTTTAATTTATCAACAGTGCTGTAAGAATATAAATATGAATTTTGTTGTTAGTTGCTAATGTTTAGTACAAAACGCACAACAACATTTTTACTAATATTTATTAAATGTCGTATAAGTGAATCAGGCATGGAAAACATAATACGAAAAACATAAGTTAAATATCCGATGGTGTAAATCGATAAAATATATAACAAATCTAAAGAACTAAAGTACTAGTCGTGGCCAGAGCAAATTTTAATAGAAAAAAAAGATAAAAATAATTTCTTCCTGCCTTTAAATCAGGCAGACGTCTCCGTCGTCTTAAATATTGTTTTTATGTTATTCTGTTTCCCTTTCATTATATTTCCAAAAATAGTTTTTTTAAATATATTTTTTTTTTACAATTCTATTCTTCACAATTTATAATATTGTTTAATTGTACTTTTGAAAATCAAAGAATCCAGCATGAAATTATTAATGTACACGAAAGAAAAAAAAAACATGAATAAAATGTTCATAATTGTTGTAGGGTGTTGACACCATTAAAGTTAGCTTTTCCTTCAAGCTGTTGGGGCGGTTGCAAAGAAGCTTAAGCGTCTGGTAGTAGCAGCAGTTTAATGACAGTATTTATTTCTGGTAACTATAATTTTCAAAGAGTCTTAGTGGAAAAATATTATGTCATAAGAATGGTGTTATATATTATAATTGCTACTACTGCAACTACGAATACTGTTGGCCAACCAATATAAAGATTATAATTAAAGCTCAGTTACTGCTATCTAGGAAAAGAAAATAATTATTGCGTTCACATAAATTTATACTTAGAAATAAAACCGGGTCATTTATGACGATGTTTAATGTTTTTACCTTAAAGCTAAGCTAAAATACATCAAAGTCAATTTTAAACAGGTGTTGAGGTTAGAAATGGAACCAACAAAAGTGCTATTCTTAATTATAGTACAGTAGTTAGGGAAGTGCTTAGCTTATAATAGTTTATATAATAGTTTATAAGAGAGATTTGTTCTAGGGCTTTATATAACTGCTATTCAGTTTTTATATGAACAACTTTTTTTTTAGCAATAATCAGCCATTTATAAGGTTGAGCTTACTTTTGTAAAAGCTCTCAGACTTAATTAACATCGTAGTTTATAACACTTTATCAATCACAATGAAAAGTTTCACAATTAATTGATTAGTATTTCGTACAAAAGTTTATTTTAGAGATACATATTTGCTTTTTTCGCCTAAAATTTTTTCTTGTTCTTCTTGGTTATATTCTGTCAAAATAACAAAAAACAACAGTCGCATCAGCAACAATAACAACAAGAACATCCGTTTGCATTCCTTTGGTTGTTTAACACTTTGCGGTAATCACATCTCCCTTTATGTTTCACTCACTTAAACCGCAAAAAAATATAAAATGGAATGTTTTATAGCTTTTTTGTTGTACTTTTTTAAATGCAAAAAGTATGCGCAAAATGCAGTAATTTGCTAAATATGGTAGCGCAAAGGAAAACATCAATACTAAAACAAAGTGATTTAAAAATGTTTAAGGCTCTTTTGGTAACTGACGCAATTACATACAGGGATAAGTTTTTTTTTCTTTAGATATTAAACCAAAACCTGTTTAACTTAAAAACAAAAACATTAAGCTCGAGTTTAATGATGAATTGAGACAGATTTTCCTTTTAAGTTTCCGTAAATTGTTGAATACTTTTTTTTTCTTATCTTTATAGTTTTGTAGCTCAAATCGCAAATCGCTTTAATTGTGTCATATAGTTAAACACTGTCCCACACTACTTTTTCTTCGAACAAAATTGGACAAAAATAAAGGTGGCTGCCGCAGCTTAAAAAATTGTATACGACACCAGAGAAATTAAGTTTAACCATAATACAAGATCTAATTAAAATCAAAGCAAGAATAAAAAACATAATTTTTCTACTAAGCTGAGTACGAGATTTTGTTGAAATCACTGTAAGGATACGTGTTCCGACTTTACTTTTTTAAACAAATAATTTAATATGTTTTGTTCAAAAAAACTTGCTATGAGATTGTTTTCAAAATAGAACCTCATATGTAAGTTTGGAAAAAAATAGATTATTAAGATGAAAAATAGCTCCTAAGAATTGGAAAAGAAAAATATCATAGAAGTTTAAAATTTAAACTTTAAAACTGTTAAAGTAAACTGGTATCTATCTATTCGAATAAATTTTCAAAAGAAAGCTTTAAAATAAACCGACAGTAATTGAAAAAGAAAAAAAGATCGAATAATTAATATAATATTATTAGTCCATAAACGTTTTTAAAAGAGATTTATTTAAGAACAAATATTCATTCTTAATGTAGACAAATCACCTACTTCGTGAACAATGACAACGAATGCAACTTTTGCTGGTTTCTCAATATTAATGGTTTTGAATTTAAACTTATTATGACAAATAAGTTAAGAGATTTTGACAGTAAATGAATTTATTTATTAGCATGCAGCCACGTATATGTATGTATGTATGTATGTTTGCTTACAACTCAAATACACATAAGTGCATGCAACAATCAGTTATAATTAATATTCCTTAAGCACACGAGTGACTAGAAGTGAAGAAAAATATTTACATGTCTTTTATAGTTAAGCCTTAAATAAATGACTTAACTGCTCATATTTTAAAGTTAAGGCCATAAAGAAGTAAAAAACTAAGAAGAAGTGCGTCTATAAGTCTACTTTTTTGTGGTCAGCCAATAAAGCGCACAAACAACGCTTCAGCGTGTAGCATTATGTTAAAAATTCTGGAAGGTTTAAAGCAACAAATTTTTTTTGAGTTTTAAGTGTGCCTGTTTAAAACTTTAAAAGTTGGTCCTTGTAGCCGAAGATGTCTAGAAGTAATTTTAATGAAAATATATTTATATTTGACATTTATGATGTGGAAAAAATTAACTATGAAAATATATTCAATGACTTCACTTGTCAGACAGGCAGGCGGGCAGACTAAGTGAGCCTGTTTACAAAATATAAAGTTGCTGTTGCAATGGAAATTGATTATTTTGAACGTATGTGTGTATGTATGGATGTACGTTACCATTGTTAGTAATAAATTAGCAAAAGGTGTTGTCAGCACTATTAACTAATAGCTAAGATATTGATTTATATTACAGCTTTTACAAATGTTTTAAAAAGATTTATATTACGTAACTACTTATGTACATATGTATGTATATGTTCTTAAAAAGAAAAACGACAATTTTATAATTAAATTTTAAAATGTTTCTTTTTTTTCCTTTCTTTACAGTTTTGTGTCTATATGTGTGTGTCTGCAACCAGATATAAGTAAGTTTTTTGAACTGTAATAGGAATTTATCTTGCCTCGGCATGATTTTTTTGCAATAATAATGAAAGTAAAAATCATACATCTCTCATCTGTAAAATCAGTGAAAGCGTGTGAATTCTCTGTCTGTGGATTTTTACAGTGTCTGTTTGTCTGCTGCTCCATAAAGGTGGTGATAATATGATACCTTCCGTTATATTAACATAAAAAAGTTACAATAGTCTGTGGAGATAACGCTCATCTCTCTTTATTGTACTATGTTTTTGTTTTATTGCCAACATTTGATACGTTCAAGTGTCATTTGTAGTGAATAAAAAATAATACATTAACTTGATTTAAATGTGAAATAAAGTTATAATTGTTAATGAATGTAGTAAACCACACTACATTACCACACAATAAGAAAGACAAACAGACAGATAAAGACTGCGTCAATTGACGTCTGGCGCTTTGAAATTAAAAAGATAATGTAATACAATGATGTAGACGTATTAATATAATAAAAATATTTAAAGTTTTCTTTTTTAACATTATGCACGCGATAAGAAAATAAAAGTCAGTCTACTTTTGGAAAAATAATGAGAAATCAAATACAAAATCCCGCAAATTATTTAAATATTCGAAAATAAGTCATGCTATATATAAAACAATTAAACATAAAACTGAGAATTTGTAAAAGATTAAAGTGAAAACTTCAACGGGTCTCCTTTTTGGATCCATTATAATAAGAGGCAAAAGGGACGTTTAAAAATGTTTTAATGTCTTCTAAATAATTTAGTTTAAAAGTATAAATCAATATTGTGGTTAAAAAACTTTTCCGAAAACAATTATATATATTTAGTGGTGACTAATCTTCTGCTGCTTAAAATAAAAAAATGTTATTTTAAACTTTACAATGTAAAGTAAAAAAGTAATTTTTTATGTACAGGTGACCCCCGATTTACGAAGAGGATACGTTCTGTGAAAGTGGAAGTATATCGATTATTCGTGTAGCGAGCTCAATTAGTATGGTATTCTACTGAAAATAAAAAGATACGTTCCAGGGGTTAAATATGTTCGTAAAACGAGATCCCTATTATTATAAGTTTGTATTAAAGATACATAGATGTGTACCCAAAACGTTCGTTATGCGAAACCTTATTTTTAGAAACACTATAACAAAATTAGAAAAGAAATTTATTCGATGAAAAAATACATTAGATATTTATTAAAAAAGGAAATTTTACATAAAAAAAAAATGTAGTTTTAAATTAATATAATAACTTCATTATTTATTATAATTTATTGGTGATGTTCGTAATCTCGAAATTTCGTATAGCGAGCCTTCGTAAATCGGGGGTCACCTGTATATTGATCTGAAAGCTGTAGTTTAATGACCTTGAATTATTGCTGGTACAAAAAAGAAATAATACAACTTAAAAAAACTGCACATATTTACTTTGTGCTGACACAGGTGTTCTTTATGTTTTGTTTTAATTCTTAAGCTCTATAGCGAAGTTATTTGTGTGTGGCTTACGTGTAATAAAACACCCAAAAAAATAATGAGAAACAACAAAACAGCAGAAATAAATAAATTGCAAAATGCCAACCAAACTGAAATGCTTTACTTTCGAATATTTCAGTCTAAATAAAAGAAAATTACAACACACACACACACACACACTTATTTAACATAAATAATTCTAATTTTACCAAGTTGCAAAAATTTCTACGAAACACATACATATGTATATCCCATCCATTTTAGCCGGCATATGAAACAACAAAAACAAACTGACTGCACAATAAGGGTTATTGATCCAATTCTACTTCACATATACATATGTACATTTGTGCATAAAAGACATATTCAGTATGGGTACAAAATTAAACCTGTTTATGCCTTCTTCTTCTTTTGCCCTAAAAAATATCTTCTATAAAGAGTCACTTGCTTACTTACTGTACCTCTACACAAACAACATCTTAATCAATCAAGCAGAATTTTGTATCTTAAATATTTTATTTCCCTGCTACCAATGTGCAAACAACATTGTTGCTTGATTGATCTCATAAATCATAATGGAAAAGTCAGTTATGGTCACAAGTTAGAATCCGCCTTACTTCTTTGCTGCTGACAATGATGAGTCTTTTCGTTCGAAAATATGTCGAAAATACATTAATAAAAATTATGTATAAATTTTCATTACCTGCACTTGCTAACGACTAGCGAATACCAATCTTCTACACTCTAAAATACTTTGTGGATGTCATGGTTTTACCATTTTCATTTAAATATTAAGTGATCGTGTTTAATTGTCTGAACATTTTATTATTTCGTGTTTATATAATTTTTTATTAGATTGCCATAAAAATCTAAATAATGTGTCATCAGATGTCACTTAAGGCGCCTTGGAATTAACACCGCTCCAAGTTATGTAAAATGATAAAAAATGAGAAATGTGCATAAGGTAGGGGCCGTAGACAATTGCCTGAGTTTTATCGTAGTTTGCGTATGCAGAAGTAATCGCTATCATATACAATATAAATTGGTTTTAGATGTTGAAGGTGACCAGCCTCTATAAATAAACCTAAAAGCTTCTAATTTTTTTTTACTACAATTATTTAAAAGCATTACATTTTATTTTTAATGAAATAAAAAAACAAGTTAATTAATTTAATCTATTTTTAGATAACTAATAATAAATGTTCAAAATAGTTAAAACAAATTTAGGCAATTTTTAGTTAAATAGTTAACTAATAGCTTTTGTTGGTTTTTTTTACTGGAACATCCTATTGAAAAATTCTAAAAGTTCTTTTTATTTAATAGTCAGTTAACGAAAGTTTTATTTTGTAAAAAAAAATTTCCTTTAATTAGGAAAAATCTTCAGAAACCCATTTGGTCACTTCAAACCAATCTCATGTGCAATCCGAAAAACCAAAAGAATGCTCAGTCAACCGTGCATGCATTTTATGAATAGTCATTCATACCATCGATACAGCAGCATGATGCTCAAGTGATCATTCGTATCTTTAGAAAAGAAATTGCTCGTTTTATTAACATTAATGAGCACATTTGCGTCCTCCATCCATAAAGCAAAAGTGGGAAAAAAAAATTAAATAAATACAAAAACAAAAACAATATTCAATAAAGATAAAATGTTATGCATCTGCATTTAGTGGATTTTTGCATCACCAGCACCAGAAAAAAGGCGAATGCAAACTCTGTGCTGTCATTTTACCTGCATACACGCAGCCTGTCTTCACTTTAAGCGTGCAACAACAAATGCGTTTAAGTGTTTTGTTTTAAACCATGTATTTTAGATGCTAAAAGAGTTGTCATGCATTTGCTTAGTGTATTTCTGCGGATTGTTGTATGTTTTTAAGATTTTTGTACGCTAATAAATATTGTAATTATTAGCACTTGTAAACGTGCTTTTAATAAACATTTACAAAACTTTTTACGCATAAACCTTTAATACGACATACACACACAGAATATTTTTCACATTCTATTTCTGCTGTGCCAGTGATGGTAATGACATTAAGGCAATAAAAAGTATAGCATAAGACTCTAACTGCTGTTGTTGATTTTTTATAGTTTTCTGATTTATGGGATGTTATTAAGAATTCGAACAGGTTACAAAATAGTGACGACATGCTCACATTAATTGACCATTGCATACATGATGCATCGTTCGTTGCCGTTCTATGTGAATCGAGGATTTGTTTCTGGTATCTGTTGTAAATAAAAAGCACAAACACAAACTTGTTTTAGCAATTGTTGTGTTCAAATTTTCTTTAAAGCTGACAGACTATTACTTTGAGTGTGCAATTTTTGTAGTAAGTGGTAGTAAGCATGTTTTATAAATTGATTAGATTATGTTGCATTTACAAACACACTAACTGGAGTACTTCCTGAAGTTTTAATCAATGTATGGCTGGCTGCTTTTATGTGCTATGTGTTGTTATAAGTATAAGATATTTCAATAGGGTTACAATGGTCTCATAAGATTTGTAGCTGCTTGTTAAATTAATGATGTAACAGTACACTTTGTATTTTTCTGTGGCAAGTGTCTGAAAAGAACGTTGGTTGCCAAGAAAATGAGTGCTTGTTACAAGGTGTGTGTGTTTACTTAATGCCTAAAACATAAATGTACATACATATGTGTATATATTTTACTTGTCCATTTTCCAGCGGAAGTTTTATTACTTCCAGCCTGAGGAAGCCAGGAAAACTTGTTTTTATAACGACATATTTTTAATTGCTCCATGACTGTGTAATAAAAAGAGCACCCGCGCACTTAAAAGATATGAGTGTATATTAAGTTTATAGATTTTTTCTTACAATGGGAAATCTTGTAGGAAATCTCTAACGGAAGTTCAAATTCCGTTTGGAAATAAGAATCTTGTGATAATTGCCTTTATTAAAGATATGCTGTATTTATGAATTGCTAAAGAATACTTGATTTTGGAATAAGAAAGCTTTTGTGTGAACAATCTATTTTCAAAATGTTCTCAATTAATAAAATGCTTAAAAACGAAATTCAAAGACTTGGTGTTGGCTTCATATGTATGTATGTATGTAATTATTTATTTTATTTTGCAAACAATAAAAAATTATATTTGCAATGACATATGAATGTACATGTGAATTTAAGTTTCGTTTTTCAAAGAATTACTGAAAAGAATAATTTATTTATTTACAGATTAAGCTTATAAGTACAAATTATTTGATAAAACCTAAAAGAAATATCCTAGGAAATTCATATGAACATATGGAACAAATAAGTGTATTATTTATTTAGAAACATAAAATTATAATATTTGTGTGAA
>NDXZ01051480.1:0-17336 GCA_003055125.1 Paykullia maculata
TGCACGCCGAATCGGCTAAGCAGAGAGTTGAAAAAGAGTTTATTTATAAAGAATTTCTAGCTGCCAATATTAAGAGTTTGATTTTAAGTAAACATGAGCTCTGACCCAAAAATGTTTTAGACTAAAAAAAATGAAAAAAAGTTTTTGAAGGAAACTTTAAAGATAGAAGAGAATGATTTCCAACCACAAGTAGTTGATAAAGTTATAAGTATTTTATTAAAAATACAAACATTTTAGGAAGTAACGTAGCAAAAATGTGAATCGGTTGAAACATTTTTTAGAAAAGTTAAGAAGAGAGATGGCCTTAATATAGCAGAACACTAAGCAGTTTAAAAATAAAAAGGTGGGCCAAAACATTATAGCCAAAATATAAATTGATATTTTATAAAACAATTGACTTTATTATGCCAAAATTACAATCCAATGGACTTAATATTTAATAACGAAAACACTTTATTGATTCTAATTTCTAAGCGATCAAGTTAAATATACCAACGAATAAGTAGTGATGGTTCGGTATACATATAAACTCGTTTTTTGGTAATAAAAGTTTTTGCTGAGTACATTTTAAGACATTGAAACTTTAACAGCTACATACATATTTACATATTTTAAAATCATTGCTATAATTTATGTAAAAATTCTATTAAAATAATTTCGTACAAGTATTTCGTGTATAAATTAACACACATACATACATATCCACAAGCCGAATCTGAAGGGGGCAAAAAACAATCTTTTGAATTAATTGTCAAATTGTATCCGGTTTTACGAATTCATCTGCCGTCAATTTAATAACAAAACTGCTGCAATTATTGTCCAACAAGTCAGTAAGTAATGCCAACTACATGTGACGTAAAATTAACTATAAATTTATTTGTCGATTGATTGAATTGAAAACTCAAGTGTATTTGCTTTACTATTTACTGTGTAATTGCCTTAGGAGCAATTGGTAAAATTATTTTTTCATCGCGAAAATTGAGAAAGGTTTTGTGAGAGGTTTTGAGTTAACAACAAACAAAAAAAAAAACAGGCAAATGGTTGGTAACATGTTTATGTACAACGTTACTATGTCCCAAAAAAATATAATATTTTCAATAAAAAAAGTCAAATTCATATGTAAATGTATATATAAATAAATTTATATTTAAGACTAGCTGAGAGCCCCAGCTTCGCACTGAAGTTATTTACTAATGAAAAAAATTAGGAATGCAATTTGCGAAAAAAATATATGTCGATCCAGCCGTTCTCAAGTGATGCGATCACATACATGGACCATTTCATTTTTATATACATATGTATGTATATAAATAATTTTTACACGCACAAAAAGTAACGTAAATGATATGGATTTAGTAAAAACTATAAGAATAAACAGTATACAAATAAATATTTTGAAAAAAATCAAAAATCGGTTATACATAAAAAAAAATAAAAAATTGACTAACATATGTGAAATTGACCAAAAAAAGCAATATTTCTTTGAAACTATATTATTTTAATTTAATAAATATGCTTATGGCATTTTTATATAAAATTATAAAAACTATTAGATATTTTATCTGCTGGGCACTTGCTTTATCATACTCAGATTTTGAAAAATTCGATTTTTAAGTATAAAGGTCAGTTTTGATACTATTTTTGTAATACACAGCACCTAAAAAGTTTAAAAGAGTAAAAGCGCTTCAGCAAATTGCTACAACACGTTAGAGTTTCGAGATTTTAATCTTTAAAAGGTGATTTTAATGGGTCTATTTGAATAAACCTTATGTTCCTTATAAGAACTACAGGAACATTTTTATATATGTATGTATATATTAGAGCCATTTCATAGTTTGTTTGCAAAGTTTTAACATAAAGTGGGTTATTGAATCGTAGTGAGCGTTGAGGCACGTTCAACGATATCTTGCAATGAAGCTTACCAAGAACAGAAGACATCATCAAATCAATTTCCATATCTATAAGGATGCAGAAGTTACACATGAATATTGCGGAAACAACAAACTGAATGACCGATTTTAATATACCCTTGCATTGTTATGGTAAAGGGTGTCAAAAAATACTTTTATTGGGCACTTTAAGAAATCTCATCATTATTAACTTGTCAGGTGAACTGTCAGAAAAAAAAACAAAAAAATAACTATGCAGAGATTACCAACCATACAAAAATATATTTTTACTAATAATAAAAGCTTTTGTTTTCGGTTTTTTCATTTTTGTCTTTTTTTTTTAATTATTTATACAATTACATATACATGTACATGCATATATTTTAATTGTTTATAAATTCTCCCAATCGTTTTTGTTCTGTATTTCATGTGAAATTCTTCCGTATAGAATTAATTAATTTTCTATAATATGAAATTCTTTTTTCAATTATATTTTGGAAAGTTTTAAAAGAACAGAAAAAAATCGTGTTAAACTCTTACAAACACATTATCTTATGCAAAAGTGAACAATTAATTTTTCACATGAACTTGAGACAAAATTTGAAAACCATATATTTCTGTGGCAAAAATCATCCAGTATTGAGGATGAAGAACCTCTGAATCTAAAAGTAATAAATACCTGAAAGTGGTTGCTGTTGTGCTTTACTCTTGTGTAGTTTTCAACTTCACTTAAAGAATGTATTAAAGAGTTTTAATTGATTTTTAATTTGTTTTGATGTCTTTAAATTACCAACTCTATAAAAATATTTGATTTTATAGATTTCTAAGTATTTCTTAAAGAAAGTAAACCATACATTTGAATATGAGTAGTGGACACTTGAAACTAGTTTTTGTACCCATTTGATTTTTGATTATTAATTGTTTTTCTTATTTCTGTAGACTCCTTAAAAAAAGTTTTGTATGCCACAATTGTGTATATTTTTATAAGTTTATAATTTAGAAAATAAATGTTATAAGAAGTAAACATAAATAAATATAATATACATATGTATTCAGTACAGGATGATATTAAATAATGTTATTCTCTTTTTATATACATATATTAATGAATATAATGGTAATACTTAGAAAGCTATATATATTTCATATTATATAATCTATATCCATATGTTGTTCATTATGTAAAAAGCCTTTTTTTTCTATGTATGGAATATATAGAATACAAACCTTCGATATTTTCCATTTCCAGCTTGGTCTTGTTTGCTTTCGTCTTCAAGGCACCGACAAACTAAATGAGAAACTTTTGAGTGCCATCAATGAATCGGGTAAACTGCACATGGTGCCAGCCTGTGTCAATGAGCGATATATTATACGCTTTTGTGCTGTAGCACAAAATGCTACTGCAGAGGACATTGATTATGCCTGGGAAATTATTGTTGATTTTGCCAATGAACTGTTGGAGAAGGAACAACACGATGAGCTTTCCGAAATTATCAATAAAAAGAAAGAGGACACTTTGGCCAAGAAACGTTCATTTTTCGTTCGTATGGTCAGTGATCCAAAGATCTACAATCCAGCCATCAACAAGGCGGGAACACCAAAAGTATCGATTGATATATTATCGCCGGTGGTTAGTCAGAGGTCAACAAATCCTGTTATACGCACACAAAGTTCTATTGATCATAATTCTTGGATATCATGGCCACTGGCTTTTCTCTTCAACAGCAATAATGACAGTGACAGTGGTCAGAAGAGTAATGTTTCATTACGGTAGGCAATTTGTATTTTCTCTTTCAGTTAAACTAAAAATATTATGTTTCTTTTTCTTACTACTTATAGCTTTCGCCATTTGGATACTAATGTTAGACCTTCAACGTCTAGACGTAATTCTGGTGCTTGCTCATCACCTTCACCAGAAAATGATATGGGCGTTATAAATGTCTTAAAGTCTCCCAAAAAATCTCCAAATATGCCACGCAAAGGTAGTTATTCGAATAACAACAGCAACAATAGTCATAATTAATTTAATAGTTTAGCTGCAATAATTAATTTCTCATAATTAAACAAAATTAGCAAAAACATAAACTTATTTTGTCTTATAAAACAATTTTGAACCTTAAAAAAAAAGTTTGCTTGAAAATTATAAAATCAATAAAAGTTAATTCTAAACGTGTGAAAAATGTTTGTTGTTGTTTTATTAACACAGCGATTCAGGATCCCTAACATTGTTAATAAAAAATAAATAAAGAAAAGTTTAATATTTTTCACTACGTGTATTTATGTATGTGTATATGTGAATATATCTTTGCTGATTCTGGGCCAATTAGTATTTTTTTTTTAATAACCAAAAAGGCATGTTTTACACATAAATATCATAACTTCTGTGTAAAAAAAAAATTTTTTTTGTTTATATGTATCTCGAAAAAAATTTTTTAAACATATATAGAATCTGTCTAACATTTTCTAAAGACAGAGAAATTTTAAAATTTTTATTAAAATACTAGCAGAGTGTCTCGGCTTCGCACGGAAGTTATTTACTAATGCAAAAATAATTAGTAGCCAAGGTAATATAGGAAAAATGAGAAGCGAATAGAAGGCAATTTGTATATAACTTTTGAATAAAGTAATCTTTTAAGCGAGTTAATCTTTACGCTTATAGATATAAAAGAGAGTTGGACTAAGTTTAAGATGATTCGATACGATTAATTTAAATGCCATTTTCGAAGCAGGAGGTGGAGCAATGTTCAGGCAAAAAATATATTATTTAAGATACTTGAGAAACTATAATAGCTGTAGTTTCTCAAATATCTGCTCCGAAAATGGCATTAAAACTCATCGTATCGAATAAGAAAAATTATATTATAGTTATCGTACAAAAGTTAATCCTACAACATTTTAAGACCATTGATATAACAGTTTTTAAGATATGCAATAAAACGTATGGTAGGTGCTACGCCCCCTGCTCCGATTCTTACAATTTTTGGCACGAACAAGAAAAGTGATATAAAAATTGATCGTACAAAAATTTGAGACCACAGATATAACAGTTTACAAAATATGTTTGATTTTGTATTGGCGGTACCACACTCTTTGCTCCGATCCTTGCAATTTTTTACGCGAAAAAGGAAAGTGGTATAAGAGTTAATTGTACAAAAATTTGAGGCTATTGATGTAACAGTTCTCTTTACGTATCATAAAATGTATTTAAAATGTTTGGCCGGCCCCTAAAAATTACGAACCAAACAAACAAAAATTCAGGCAAATCGATCTTGCCGTTCTCAAGTGATGCGGTTACATACATGGACCATTTCATTTTTATATACATATATAGATAGAAGATCGATTTGTTTGACATTTTTCTTTAGTACATTGAATCGGTAGTTATGGATCATTAAAAAATTTATGGATAACTTTCTAACGAATGGAGAAGTTACAAAAACTTTGTTATAATTTTCCTTTTTTTTAATTTATCAAACATTTTTTATTTACGAAGCAATTTTGGAAGGTTCTCCTTAAATATATATGTACATATAACAAATAAAAAAAAAAATTTAATAGTTTATGTATTGTATTATATTGTAATTATATTTATATTTTATTATATTTTATGTTCCACATGCTGCACATTATCTGAAAATCAAATGCTGATGCCAGTATTCACAACAAATCCTGTAGAATTTGTTCTTATTTTAAATTAATGTAAAATAAACTTTAATCAAATAAATTTACGAGGAATTAATATTCGTCATTGTTTTTCCAAAAATCTTATTTTTAGTATAAGTACACACATAAATACTACATATGTGTGTATGTATGTATGTGGGAGCAAACATTTTGACGTAATCGAAAACACGAGGAATATAACAACGTCAAAAGGTAAATAATAAACAAATTAAAAAAAACAAGTGCAAAAAAATTAATACATAATTTTACAAATTATAAAATTTAGTAAAGAAACAACTAAGAACATTAAGAAAAAAATAATTGTTAGAACAGTTTTAAAAGCTAATGAACCCTTGTTTTGGTTACTTATAACACCGACCTTAGATAAGCCTAGACCGCTTTGCTGGTCCCAACTAAATTGTTGTTTTGTTTTTCTAAAAACTTTGAATTGGGTGCCACTTTCTCTGCTCCTACCCACCCTATTTACCCCATTTTAGGCAATATATGTATATCATAGTTATGATATCACGGTTATAATTCCACTCATAACTAATAAGATGTTTGTATTTCTGTTTTTTTTGTGCATAAAGGTGCCATTGCCACTACCGTTTCTATTAGTGTTAAATTTTTTTCTGATATTTAGATGGATCTTTTTATAAAAAGAAAAATAAATATTAAAAAAAAAAACAATAACTTAGTAAAGCTAATATTAAATTCAAATGCATTAGGTTTGGGAAAGTGACGCTAACACTTTTACTGGGAGAAAATCAGAAAAAGTAAAGTTAATACATAAAACATACTTACATAGACAGAGTTTTGGATTATACATGATTAAATAGACTTCAAAATTATCGCAACTAAAATGTTCAAAAACTTTAAATATAACAAATGTTAGTTTGTTTAAAATAGTTTCGACAACAGACATCCAATAAATTTATGAGAGTTTTAAAAACAATACATTTTCGAAAGTGATAGATTTTATTAAAAAAAAAAACCCCCAGCAAAAGGTGAACTTTTTTCCATTCGCACTTTATTATCGATCTTAAATATTCGCATTGAAAATGATTAAGAAAAATTTAAAGACAATATCATAACCAGGGAAACCGTAATATGCAAATTGCATGTTTTTTTCTGTGCGACGTATTAAAACAGAGATAAGTATTTATCCGTTTAAGAACTTTTTATAAATTTTGGAGTTGATTTGTTAGTGCATATTTTCGCATATTTTACGCGTTACATAATTTTTTTGCATATTTCTCTTTTAAGAGCATTTGTTGAATTTTTTAGAGCATACTTTGATATTTAAGAAACATTCCTTTTGTATGATAATAAAAATGTCTGTTAGTAAAGTCAACATGTTGTTACTTTTCCGCCATCTACATCTTAAATTGTGTTTGAAGAAGATTATTCCGAACTGTTAAACTCCATATGCAAATTAAAAAATATATTTTTTTTATATAGAGTATGTATTACAATTCATATAGATTTAAAATATTAACAAGATAAAATACTGCAATACAAAATTTGATACTAAAACTAAACTTAAAAAAATTATAACAAAAAAATGAAGGCGTCGTCAAAACATGTTTTAAAATATAATATTAAGGAAATATTGTCTTTAAAATATGCGCCAATCACATCGATAGATGTGTAAAAAACATTTTTAAACTTTATTTAGATCTAACAGACAACGCTTTCTATTTAAAAAATCTCTGTCAATATTTTGTTGTTGTTTATTGCAATAACAATTACCAATCAAAATCTTGTCTTATTTAATTTAAAACCCGTCCAATTTAATCTGATACCAGATATATTTAGAAGTTAAATTTTGTATGTAACTTTTTTGTTTATTTTATTTTTGTTGTTGAATTGTTAAATAAAAAACCAAATTTTTTCATACGTTCGGTTTCCCTGGTCATAACCAAAAGTCTTGGTCAAGTGGGTAGTTATATACATATCTACATACATATGTTCATATTAAATGGATCATAAAAAACATGCTTGTTTTTTAATTTGAGTGCCATGACAGTCGTTCTTTCTTAAACGGCCGAAATTGGTGTTTGACATTAGAGATCTAAATATAAAAAATTGTAAATTTAATAGGAAATCAAATGTTAATTATCGAGTTAACAGTTTTTTTAATTAGGCAAAATTTTTATAAGAAATTATAAAAAAAAATAATATTTAAATTTAATTTTATAGCCTAGTGTGTGTGTGTGCATTGGTTAAATTTTTGATTTACAATTTTGAGTTTATTTTTATATTCACGACGTCATTTCCACAGAGGCAAGTTATGGCATACATATGTACATATATACATATGTACGTATTTCTATGTTCAAAATTTACGAAAGATTATGTTTTCATTATCTTGATATGTTTGTAAACATTGTGATTATTTTCACATTAACAAAAAAGTAAGTAATATTCAGTCAGAGAATATTTCTAGACGTTTATTTTTTTGTTAGTAGAGAAAATAGATATACATATGTAGATATCCATGAATGAATATTTATATAAAAAGGATAACAGAGAAAACTTGTATTTATTTAATTGCGCTATTTATTATATTTAACAAAGAAAAAAATATTCAGCTTAGCTGTTATATCTATACTTATACATTGTTTGTTTGGTTCGTAATTTTTAGGAGTCGGTTTATATGAAAAAAATAAGGGGCGTGGCACCTCGCACACATTTTTAATACATTTTAAGATATGTAAAGAGAACTGTTACATCAATAGTCTCAACTTTTTGTACAATTAACTCTTATACCACTTTCCTTTTTCGCGCAAAAAATTTTAAGGATCGGAGCAAAGAGTGTGGTACCGCCAATACAAAATCGAACATATTTTATACCATATTTTGTAAACTGTTATATCTATGGTCTCAAATTTTTGTACGATCAATTTTTATATCACTTTTCTTGTTCGTGCCAAAAATTGTAAGAATCGGAGCAGGGGGCGTAGCACCTCCCATATATTATATTGCATATCTTAAAAACTGTTTTATCAATGGTCTTAAAATGTTGTAGGATTAACTTTTGTACGATTAAATATAATATAATTTTGTTTTTCGATACGATTAATTTTAATGCCATTTTCGGAGCAGGGGGTGCGGCAACTCTCTTTGATGTCTGTAAGCGTATTTAAGCAAAAACCGACAAAACCATATAAGGTGGCGTGTCACCTACTATACAGTTCAAATAAATAATAAATAATTTATGTTGAGATCTGTTATATATTTGTATCGACACTTTGTACCATTAACAATAATATGACATTCCTTACTAGATAGATCTTGCCAGTTTTCTTTCAATACCGATTTTCTCGAAAGTATTTTCAAAAGTTTGATACTACATATAACCCTGGGTGGCCTATGGGAGCTACGAAAACTTGATTTCAGCCAATACACGGACAGACCGATAGACGGACATGGCTAAAGCGACTTCCCTATCTATAAGGATCCAGAATATATAGGGTCGCAAAGGAATATTAAAGAAATTACAAACGGAATGACAAACCTATATATACAATTACCACATGTGTGAAGGAAGGGTATAATTATATAAAAATTGCCTCCTATTCACTTCTCATTTTTCCTATGTTATCTTGGCTTCTAACTATTTTTTCATTAGTAAATAACTTCCGTGCGAAGCCGGGGCTAGTTTTTAATAAATAATAACATTAAAATTATTTGTTAACAATACAAGTGAAATTACATTTCACTCTACCCCAATGTTTTTGCCGGTACAGATGCTGTTAAGTATTATGAATGAATTTGTTTATAAATACCGATCAAAAACAATAGCAACAACAACATATGTATATGTGTGTACAACCATTTATATTAAACCTAAATAAAAATTCGCTACATCATTGCAAATACACATACATAAGTAAATCCTCGAACAGAAATATTTAAAACACAGTGGGATCAAGTGCCAAACAACATTGACTAACAAACATGGTCGGTCTTTGTCGACCGTCAATCACAATGACTCATTCAATTAGCGGACTATTTGCACAGAATGTGGATTGCCAGTCAGTGTCATCATATACATACATATGTATGTATATAAGATTTATTGCTTATTTAAAAGTATTTTAAAAAATTTACAATTTTTTTCAAAACTCCCTTCTTCAGTTAACATTTTTTTTATAAATTGTTGGGAGTTATTGCACTGAAATAATTTTTTAAAGTCGGCCTTTTTTCATCTAGATGAAAAAATAAATCATTTTTTTAATCTATAAATCCTTACAAAATGGCATTGAAACATGCACAGTAAAATATTTTTTTTTTCCTAACAATAAGATAATTATGTTTTGTATTTTTTCTAATGTTCATTTACGATTCCATATATATATACTCTGATTTCTAATACATATATTAAAAATGAAATAAAAAGATTACAAGATTACTGCTGGATGTCCAAAATTGTTCAAATTTACACTTATTATACCCTTCACCACAGGTGGCAAGTGTAGAAAGGCCCTAACTCACATAATTGTAATTTTACAGGAGAAGGTAAAAACATAATAGAAACTGTATATATCAACATGTTATTATTTTTATACAATTCCTTGAAAATATTGCACTAATTTTTTGTGACGAAGTGTATTTATGTAAAATGCATTGATAACACTAAAAAAAAGTTAATTTCGAAAAAATTGCGATTTAGGGCCTTTCTACCTGAGACCAACGATACATATGTATATATGTATATTTGTCATTCCGTTTGTAATTTCTACAATATTTATTTGCAATCCCATAAATCCTTACAGATAGGGAAGTCGATTAAGCCATGTCCGTCTGTCCGCTGTTCAAATCAACTTTTTAGCTGCCCAATGTCGTACAGACTTGTTACTGGTATCAAAAGCTCAGAAATTTTCCCGAGATTCAATCAAGATCTGACAGTGAGATATAAGCAAAAATTATGTTTTTCTTTTACGCAAAAAAAATATTATATTTGTGTGTAAGACATGCCTTTTTGGAAAATTTGAAAAAAAATTACTAGTTGACCCAGAATCAGCAGAGATATGCGTGAAAAACTTATATGATTTAAAATTAATATCATAAAAAAATCAAGTTTTACTTATTATATATTTATTTATTAGCAAAATAATAAGCTACTTATTTTACAAAAGCGTTAAATTTTTGTAAGCGTTTAGGGATTAAAGGTTTTACAATAATTTTAGAAAGTTTTTTTCTTACAAATAAAAAATTAAACAAAAAGGAACATTTACTACCTAATAGCAGCAAAACAAGTAAAACATATTCCATAAAAAACCTATTAGACTCGTTAAAAATGTAGAGTACGTATTAAAAACTGTAGTATGTACGTAATTATATGTTTATTTACAGATGTATGTTTGTATGGATGTGTGTAAATAAATTCCCACATATTTTTAATATATTATTTTAATAAAACTATCTTTGAGTATTTTTAGTTTAACAATGGGCCAGGTAAAATTTCGCATGTATTTTTTTTTCAATAATTTTTCTTTTTGTTTTTAATATTTAACTGGAACCTGTAAATCCCCACATACAACAATAAATACCACGAGTACAGCAATGAATGAAGATTGTTTATACATAAATAAGAAATATTTACATTATTTTGTATATTAACTCATCTGCATCTATAGATTATTATGTGAGACGATGATAAGTCAAAATATTATCCGTAAGGTGTTAATAAAATCTAATATTAGCAAAAAAAAAAAAAAATACAAAATAAATAAATTTTTAAATGTCTGAGTCATTGTAGGAAATTTTAAAAATTACAAATGCAAAACAAAAATTGTTTAATCAAATAATTTATCTAATATGGGATAAAAAGAAAGTTGAAAATACCTTGTTTGTATGTTTGTCAGCCACTCTAAGTCGAGTTTTTGATAATACATAAGTACAATTGTTTGGAGTGGAGTGGTAAAATTGTGTGTTTCTGCCTTAAAGAAGGTTACTGTTTTTGACCATCACTAATACTCTAGAAGGAACAATAAATAGGCATTACATTTTTTTTAATTGCAGTAGCTACGCTCACCTTCTATTCAACATTATAATTTATTATCGCTTATTCGGGTAACTAAACAGGTAAGAGTCCCTAAAGTTTATATGAATTATGTACTTTGTTATTAGTCTGCATTGTTTATTTAAAAATGGGATGGATAGAAATAGTAAGCGTGGCACTCCCATTATAAGTAAGTAAATTTTTTGTGTATCTTAAGAACAGGTTATTAAATCGCTGTCGATGTTCCTCCATGTATCGGAACACCATATTAATATTGATAACCATATTTTTTATATGTTATATAGCAAAGCGCGCCATAACTAAATATGTTAACAAGTTATTCACGTGCTATAATAACATTGATAACATTATTTAATGTCGATAATTATCTAATTTTGTTTTTGGCTTGTTTCTTTATTTTTAAAACGTCTGTTACTTGTTTCTGTTAATGAATTTTGTTTAATGAGAGCAAAGAACACATGAAAAGATTGCCAGTTTTAAAATCAAATAATAATGCAACGGATATTGTGCACAATTTTTGATAGGCAGTAGCAAAAATAAATAAAAAGGTTTTTTTTTGTTCAGAAACGAACTTATTTCAGCGAAAGTTTTAAAATAAATATGTTCTCAAAATTGCAAAAATACCCGCAAAAAGGCATTTAAGCATTATTAATTTTAAAAAGTAAATATTTTTTTCTATCCATACATACAATTTTTATTACCTTAAATACTGAAATAATTATCGGAAAATTTTGGTAAATAACGATTTTATGTCGCTTAAACTGGCACTTTCCTACTTTTTGGTTCTAATCTGAAAACTGTTATTTAAAGTGGTTAGTGCAAAGTTTAAAATCCATAACGAATATTGTTTTTAAAATATGTAACCAAAATGTATTTACTTTATATGGCAGATAATATGCCAATCTTAAAAAACAAGAACTATATAAGTAATTTTTGAAATCATAAGAGTAGTTTAGAAGATTTCCCGTTATATTTATTAATGCTTGCTTTCGCACTTTTAAAATTGATCAAGTCTAAAATAAAAATATTTTAAGCAAATGATGTTGAAAAAAATGAAGATCCATATTTTAAAATATACCCATTTAATTAAAACTATATTAATCTTATCATTAAAAACATTAAAAAAAATATAATCATATTTATTTCAATAAAGCATTGCAAAATAACAATTGTAGGTACTTTTTTCTGCAAATAACAATTTTTTTCTCTCATCTTATGGTAACACTACTGTGTATTGACATCAGTGCTGCCACTGAAACAGAAATATTTTCAACCAGAACTTTTTCCAAAAACTACCAAAACCGTTTAAAACTTAACAATTTTTAAAAACTATTGTATTAAATAAATACATATTTATTAAATAAAGTTTAATTTGTATTTAAAATGTTCGAATAAAAAAAACAGTAATAAAAATACAAAGAAACCTGTTAAATAATTTTTAATAGTATTTGTTAATAAAACAACCAAAAGTTAAGCTGTTAGCAGTGAATACCCTTTATAAATAACACTGAACTTTTAAAATTCTCACGCATAACGAAAATCGTTTAGGTTGTTGTTGTTATGTGTATTTTTTTCGCTATAATGCTTATGTTTATATTTACTAATTAGGTGACGATTTCCCAGATATTACCCAAAAAAGTACATATGTATATCTTTAAAAAAAACATAGAGCACAATTGTTAGTTAAAAGACTTAAAAACTGAGTTTTCGTGTTAATCTTTTGAGGCAGTTATAGTTTTGCTAACATCCCAGTCGTTGTTGAACAGATTTTGCTCATTTTTAAAGCATACTTTTTTTAAAAAAGATTAACATTACATATGGGGGTTTTAATAGCTTAAAAAAAATAAATAATAAAAAAAAAATATATAAAAACAAATGCATAATTACCATAGCATTTAGCTTTAACTGTACTTATTTATTTATATAATTTGTATTTTTTAAACTTAAAAAAATATGCACATTGTACATAAGTATATAATGTATTATCTACAAACTTTCGATTTATCCCTTAAAAATTATGCTAGAAAACAAAAAAAAAAACATTCTACCAAGTTTTGAAGGATTCTACCAAGAATGGCAACGCTGCCAACAACAACATATTAAAGTGAGAGAACAAACCAAAAGAGATAAACAAATGATCACTGTGCTTTTCCGTTCAACTAGATTTCTCACAGTTAATTTTTTATATATAAAGCTCTTTCTTTGCTAAAAATGATCATTCAGTTAAGAAACATCGAATGTGTTAAAGAAAAAATTATGTAATAAAAAATTGAAATAAATTAAAGGAGTTTCGTTAATTAAAAATTAAAAAATAATAACAATTTATAAATGTGTAGTGTGCAAAAGATTGTAAGTTAAAAAATATTTAAAGAGTGCATATTACAAAATACATACATATATTTAAAAAATACAAAATAAATTTATTTAATAATAAAACAAAAATCTAACAAAATGAATGTGGAAGATTTTCGAAAACATGGCAAAGAAATGATTGATTACATTTGTAATTATGCCCAAAATATCGATCAACGTGATGTGGCGCCAACTTTAGATCCAGGATATTTAAAAAAATTATTACCCAGTAAGTGGAAAATATTTTTAAATTTAAAAGAGCTAAAAAAAATTAAAATTATGAAATAATTTTCCCATTTGCTTTTACAAAGCAAATATAAAATGACATTCTAAAGGCAGCACGTGCTTATTTTCTGTCGCAATGTTTTGTTTTCTAAGTAAGAAATTAATTTAAAAGTGAAAAAAAAACAATAAATTTTAACGGACACTTATTAATTTTATTGTTTTTTAAATACTTTTTATTCATGTTGTTCGTTGATTGTGTATTTAAATCAATCACTCTGGTGAATTTTGTTATTGACGTTTTTAATTGTTCTAATAGATTTTGCTAATAAATTGAGTAAATAGTAAAAGTATTCACGTCACCAATTTTAGCCTTGCAAATTTGCAAAAGTGCATAACATATTTTAACCACAACAACAATGTACCTAGAAAAAACTTGCCCTTTTTAAGCCCAAGTTTTAATTACCACTTCAACCGTCAAGCTATCAACGAACTCTACTTTTGGATTGTCAAGCATACTTTTAGTAAAAATAGTGCTCAGATCAGTAATAATAAATTAAAACATTTTTGGTAATTTTGCAACACCATAAATACCCTTAATATTAAAAAAAAAATGAATTGGCTAATTAAAACAATTATCATATGCAACTTTTATGTTAATAATTGTTAAAAAAAAGGGACAAAGAAACACACAGATTTTTAGGTGATTTTTTTTTAATATTCAAAAAGTTTTATAGATTTGTATAGACATATTTGAAATTTTTAAGACAATTATTTTTAGTTTTTATTCTGGCTCTAGTTCATTTAAATTTTCCATGAAATTTTTATTTTTTATTGTGATAATGAATGAATAATAATTTTTTTTTAAAAGTAAGTTTTTGCCGATACTAGCAGAGTGGAATGCATTTTCGAAACCAGCTACGGATTTCATCATCAGCACTATTTGATCGGTGATTAGTGTTGGATGTATATATCATCTATTTAACTCACAGTTTATTAGGAAATAACCTATTTCCAAAAGGCATTATGTATGTATATCCTATCATTACGTTGTTCTGTCATACGTGTAAGCCTAATTGAATATCAGGAAGTTGGTCAAATCTAGCTTGCTTTAGAATACAGACACTGAACCGGTGGATGTAAATAAAAGCTTGGAAAAAAGCTTGCACATTTTTCGAATTTCATACAAAACAATTTTCTGGTTTATCAAAATTTGACTTTAACAAATTTAAAATAAATGTTTTTACATCTAAGGCAGAACTAGAAAATGTAATTGTAATTAAAAAAATTATAATCATTCGTTAAAATAATATAAAATATGTATAATTTTTACTTTTTACACGTTTATTATAAACAACTACAATTAAAAAAATTTTAAAAAAAAAACATCGCAACATTTTACAAACAATTTAATACTAGTCATAATTTGGCCTTTTAGTTTATTAGGATTTCTAAGTGAAATTTCTTCTCTGACTGATAATTAAATTTACTATTTAGAAACAAAAAAAATTATAATGACTTATAATGAAAAAAAAAGCAAAAATTAACATTAATTACTTATAAAATTTTCCAAAACGTAAAAATCTTGGTTGTTTAGATTGATTTTATTATGAAAAAATTAAATTGTTTTAAACAAATATTAATATTATTTTTTTTTTTGTTTTGTTTTTGAAAGTGGTTTTTGCAGTTCATTTAATATCAAAAACTCGTGTTTTTTAAGAAAATATTTATATAAAGAGTTTTTTTTTTTGAACAACTAAAATTGTTAATATAATAAATTATAATAATTGGTTGCAAATTTGCCGTTTCTCTATAGAAGAATATACAATTTTTTGAATTGTTTATAACAAAGTAGAAAATAGTGGGAGATGGAACAAAAAAAAAAGTGGTGAAATTTTAACAAATAATATTAAACAGGTGTCTGCTCAAAAAATATTTGGAATTATTTTGTAAAAAAAAAACATATAAAAAATTTAACAACATAGCAAAATAGCATTTTTTTAAAAATGAGTCTATCAATATTGTCAAGCATGAGATCTTTGAATACAATTTGTTAGGTGGCTTATAGATAGAGTGACCATTTATTTCTGATTCGTAATCAGTACGGTTTTTTGTAACAATATATATTTTTTTTAGTGTTTCTAAAAATTTTATTGTTTTATTTAAATTATCATGTTTTATTTATTTCTAAAAGTAATTATTTAAATTTTGCAGTACAATAAATAGACTTTATTTATTAATTGAGGGCAATATTTTTCTTTTATTGTAGTATTAGTCGCAAGAAAGTCTAACGGTATCTTTTAAAATTAGCACACTTAAACAATGTCTATAATGAAATGACTATTTTTAATAATTTCAAATATTATTCATCACATCGTTGAGTCTTAAAAGTGCAAAAAAAATTTAATAATAAAATTGAAAAATCAGTTTAATCAGTACAAGCTTTTTCAAATTAGGACAAATCAGTTCACACATTTCAGTTCACTTAAAATAAATAAGTACGATTGGCCAGCCTACCTTTAGACGCATAATTAATGTGCTTATATATTGAGTATTCGTTGTATGTGAGTGTATGGGACACACAGGCATTGCAGTAAGATAAATCTAACTGTGTTGTTTTTCATATTGTCGATGAACAATAAAAATAATTTAATATTTTTTCTTTTATTTACAAAAATTAAAGTTAAAAATTTTGAGAATAATGAATGGGTTATTTAATTAAAAATTCTCTGTAAACAGAATACATAACTTTAAGATTTTATTAAAATTGTTTTTTAATTAAAAAATAAATAGAGTTTTAACGTTTTAAAATTAATTAAAAATGCTAAAACATATTAAAAAAAGTACTCAAAGAATCATAAGAATTAATTTATTTATATTTTCTATAAATATAAATTTTTACTTAATACTTTGGACAACTTCTGCAGTCTATGTTCATTAAGTGTATTTATGTATATACGTTCATATGTATGTATGTATGTAAATTTTTTTTAAATTTCTCAAAAATGCTGCCTTACACACAAATATAATTATATAATAAAAAAAATTATATTAAAATTGTTCTTATATCTCGTTAATTGTCGGATTTTGGTGATTATTTATAGCAAACATCTCAGGAGAATTTCTAATTGTTTGATACTAACGCGTCCGTACGACATCGGGGGGCTGAGAAAACTTGA
>NDXZ01051496.1:0-13207 GCA_003055125.1 Paykullia maculata
AAGATTACCTTTAAGATTGGAATTAATTAACGAAGTACATACACAAAAAATTTGTATTTTACATTGTAATAACAATCTTGGGAATCCCTGAACTATAATGCAAACCAAGGCGAATATGCAAACCATTGTATTGATATTGAAACCGTAACAGAAAAATTAAGGAGCAGAAGTCCACGTACAAAAATGTTGTCAGTACGGTTAGGGTTAAAATTTAAAATTAAAACATTTTAACTCTATCTTGATGTCATTCATTTAATTTAGAGTAAATTGAAGATTTTATAAGTAAAAATTTGTTTAATAATAAAAGAAAAAATCTTTACGATTAAGCTTTTTTTAATTTCTAACTACTTTTGTGCAAAAATAGTGGGCAAAAATAGGTTTTTGTTCTTTTAACGCATTTATTTACAACACGTAATAAAAAAATATTTCTTGACATAACATAATCAACTTGATGGAGGGATAAACCGTTTGTCATTGTTGTCTTTTATCAAGCTTTATAAAAATAGGCTGCTTATTATTATTATTTTTTTAACAAAATTAAAGAGAGATATGAAAATACTATAGTTAAATGAATAAATGTGTATAAAAAGAAAGAAAGTGAACGCATATGAAAAATATTGTATGAATAGGGAAATATGAAAGATATTTTATGTATTAAATACGACGTTTATACGTTAGTCCTAATTGCAAATAGATATGTTTATTTACTTATTGTGGATTAAAAACTTTTTCGTCTAAACGATTGGGAAATTTTTGAATTTACAAAAGGAAAATTTACGATAATAACTCCATGTTAACGATAATGAAACATGTTGCAATAAAGTATATATTGTTACCACTTTTTTATTTGTTAAAATAAAAAAGTTCAAATAACACATAAATGTTAAAGAAATGACACATAAATGTTAAGAAGATATGTTAAAAATTGAGGCAAATATATTTTTTTAATAGACAAACTGCCTGCCATAATAATTATTTGCAAAAAAAAAACTGCCGTATAAACGAGGTAAAAGTAAATATTGCCATATTTTCCGTTTTTTTTTTTGCATTAAAACAAAAACTTACGGTTACACTAAACAATTATTATTTTAAACAGATATTAATTTGAATTAACTTTCGGGACAATATAATATGTATATACACATTGTACATAATGTTTATGTATATTTTCCAATAAAAGTCTAATATGACCTTATTTCAACTGTGTTTCATAAACTGTTCAATATAGAAAGTTCTAAATGTATTTTATTTAAGCTTTATTTTTCATCTCAGCGTTGAAGCCAATTTACCAAAATTCCATAATCTAGAATTCTGACCCAGTTGTGACCGATAGGGATAACCTTCATATTTATCTATGCCTAGAAAATAATTTGTTATTGTTTTATAGGTTAAAGAAAGAATAAATTAAATTCTAACACATTGTTTTTTTTTTTGGTTGCTTGCAATTTAAAATACATTTTTCTTTTAAATTTTGCGTTTGAAAATATTAAACAAACGTTAATTTTAAAATTTCTATTTCAAAATAGGTTGGTTAATTTTGACAAAAAGCTCATGCATTAATTAAAAATATTCGGTTAAAGATAATTTTATGCTACGAAAATAATATTTAAAAAAAACTCGAAATTATAGAAAAATTTCATAAAATACTTTTTAAATATTCAATTTCAATTAAAGAAAATATGAAGAAAAATTAATTTAAAATTTTTTATAACATTTTTGATGAGTTTTTTATTAATACATTTTTTTAAAGAATTTTTTAAACATTTTCTTTCAGAAAAATTTTGCAATAAATAAAAAAATAAATGTATTGCTTTTAAAAATTAAATTTTATGATCATTTTTTAATATCTAAAACAATATATTTACTTTAGCTAATTAATGCTAACCCTAAAAAAGTGGCGATAGTAGAGTCACTAGGGTTGGGCAAAAGATGTCGATATTTTTTTTTAAATCAATCGATATATTTCGTCGATATTTTTTTTTTGCAATTTTATTTCCATATTTTGTTATTAAGTTGTAAAACAAATCTTCTCGTCACAGTATTTATCAAATAGACTATTACAATGCTTGTATTGATAGTTGCGGCGCGTTTAATTTGATTTCATTTAAGGTATTTGCAAGTCTTAAGCAACAAGATTTTATTTACACCCGTAACTCCCAAGTGTGAAAATTTAACATTTTTATAAACAGTTTAATAGTTGGGGTGTATTCAGCAATAGCTGTTCTATTGTGCATAACTTGTGGATAATGTTTCGATTACATTGTTTGACTTTTAACGTATTTTTCACAAAGCATTACCTATGTTAAGTTGTGTGGGTCCAGCATGTCATGCCTATTCCTCGGTGTCTGCAGAAAGAGTTGCTTCAGCGGTAAATCTGACAGTATCCGATAGTACAAGCCGTTTGACAGGTGAGCATATCAAACAGAGGGTGCTCCTTATGTCAGTATCTGATAATTACTGATTCAACTAAATTTTTACAGCGCCTTACTTCATAGTTTAAACACATATACTTATAGTTTTCTGTATTAATTGTTTCTATGTTAAAAATATCGATAGAAAATATATCGATATTTTTTTTTGCATTTGCCCAACCCTAGTAGTCACATCTGCAAAATTGCACATGATAATAAAAATTTTGTGGTTTTGCCAGATTAAAAAATAAAATAAAATTGTAATTAATTTCAGAAAACAAAAAAAAAAACTTCTGAAAATGTATATTTATGTCTGACAATTTTGTAGACCAAACTTTTATCTTGTAACAGTTGTGGAAATGAATGTTAAGCAAATTATGATCTTCAATTTTAAGACTTCTAAAATATCATTTTGTTAAGATTGAAATAGTTTTCTTAACATAAAATTATCTTTTGTTTTATAATTTTAATTAAAAATTAAGGGTAAAAATAATTAAACCAAATATTAGTAGACAAAATGTTTTGGAAAATAAATTTAAGAAAAAATTCAAAAAAATCGCAGAACTGTAAGTGAAAAAAGTTTAAATAAGTCTGTACATACCAGGCGTTGGTGTTAAATGACCTGTTGATGATGGTCTTGAGCCAGCCATGACCAAATGTTGTTGGTTATGATTTAAAACACTTAAATTGGTGGCCTGGTCATTGGCTGAACCATTTGAAGTTGAGGAAGAATTTGAAGCACCGCCACTTGTAACACCACCACCACCACCAGCACCACCCGGACTAGTGCCTGCTATAACACCAACCGACCCAACGCCCACACCTAATCCATGCGTACTTATAGACAATGAATTATTTAGATTGTTGGAGTGATTGTTGCCGCCACCGCCGTTAATGTTCGAATTGTTTGCGCTGGTATGAGAAGAGCCATTACCGTTCGGTTGATGACCACCAGAGAGATCACGTGGCGGAGATTGAGGCTCAGATTTGACTTTTATATTGATGGGTGAGCTGGCAGGAGGCGGTGTTGTATTTGATACCGACAAATGGGATATTCTATAAAGTTCACTTTAATTAAAATATATGCTGAAACAAACAAACAAATGCTTCCAATACTAACCCCGATTGGTGGACTAAACTCTGATGCGTACTCCATGTGGGTAGACCCATAACATCGGAGGTGCTCATAGAGAAATCTTGTGGTACAAAGGGATAACCCTGTAGCGCTGGTATGGGTGTTTGTAATGTCATCACAGGCGTATTTAAAGATGTTTGATTGTGACGCTAATTTTAAACAAATAATATTTCAAAATTACAAACGAGTATTTTTAATAAATAAATAAAAACACTTACATCTCCATATGACATTTCATCTGTGGTGGACATATTTTGAGCAATTGATGGCGCTGGTATGACAACACGTAAATTGGAAGCTCTACCATTTTGACTACCCGGCGATTGTTGTTTATGACTTAATTGATGAGCTTAAAACATACAATTGTAGTTAAAAAAGAAAAATTATATATATTTTTTTATTTGGTATGACATAAATGCTGTTTTATTAACTAAAAAAAAACAACCGATTGTTAAAATATGCTTAATTTTCTTAAGAATTTTATACAACTAAATCATATGTGAACACAAAATATTAGAAAAAATAATGGAAAAAAGCTTTTACTTAAGCTAATAATAGCATGCTTAATTAGAATGTAAATGTGTATGTTTGTATTTATGTATGTATATCTATTTATGTTGGTAATTTTGTTTTTATTAAAACTATTTTTTTTAAAATATTTTACATATGAATGTTAGTAATTTTTTATAAAGTTTTTTAAAATATGTATATAATTATATTAACTTATCGTTACATCTTTTACAGAAATTTTGAATTAAAATAATAAGTCAAAGCAGCTACTCGCAAATAAAAACTATTTGCAAACAAATAACTCGCTGTTTAAACGGCAGTTTGTCTATAGAGAAAGTATGAAAAGATGAAATTTTGTCTTAATTTTTACAAAATCTTCTATTTTTTGCTCAATATTTAAGTGTCAGTTGTGTTTTTTTTTTAATTTAAAAAAATACATAAAAAAACGTTTACAGATGTGGCAACGACACATTCTTTATTACAACAAGTTCTCTTAATCATTAATTGTTTTTATAAATTTATACGGTTAAATTTTCTATCCGCAATTAATTTATTTGCAATAAAGAAAATGATTCAATTTAAAATACTGTGAGAGAAATATGCATGACCAGCGCTGCCAGAGATTTTAGTTAATTTTGTATTATGTAACCATAAATTATCATGCTTTTTTTGGAAAAAAAATCCAAAATAAATTATATTGGCTAAATTCTTTATTCAGGGATTTTTTTTTTTTATATTCTTAATTTGCAGATACTTTTGCGTAAAATTTTTTAATTTTGCAAGAATTATTCGAGAAATTAACAATTTACAAAGAAGTTTGAAAATGTTTTACAAGTTCTAAAGAATTCGTTACTTTTATAAAACTTTCATTTAAGATTACTATTTGTAGAGCTTATTTTTTTGTAAATTTTTCTTTTGTGTATGAAAAAGTTTTGGAAATATTTTTTATAAAATTTTATTTCTAAAAAATCTTTTCATTTGATTTGAAGTGGGATAGTGTAGACACAAAATGTAATGAAAAAAATTTTCAATTTAATTTTTTGAAAATCGGAACAAAAATAATTTTATTTTGCTTTTACAAAATCCAATGAAAGTCTTACGCCTTGTAGAATAGTGCGAAGCCAGGCTTTACTAAGATAAAAGAACTTAAATTTGGTACGAAATTATACTGGGATTTGTACTTTTTTTTAAATATATGTACATATGCATAAGCGATTTAAGAAAGGAACTAGAGAAAAAGAGCAACATTTGTTTGTAACAATTTAATATATTTTCAACACTTTTGGAAGTCACTGTATGTATGTATGTATGTCCATTAGGGTGACAGCCAATTTTTTTTATTTAACTTTAAAGAGTGCCGGACGGAAAAATGTGGTGAAACTTTAAGCCAAATCGGACAACGTTTAATGGACGCGCATCGAGGTCAAAGGTCAGATACATGCAAATTTTGTAATTTACATACATATATGAAATAAATTTGTAAAACTTTTTAATTTTCTATATTATTTAACAAAACATGTAGATTTAATTATTCTAATAAAAAGTACATTAAAATTTTTTTATGGAAATTAACCCTAGTATCTCTTTCGGGTCAAATTGACCCACAAACTGTATTATCTATAAATTCTTTAATATTCCTCATTATTTGGTGGAAATTAATAAATACCTTTGTTTTAATTAATGAATTGCAATAAAAAAAAATTTTAATTTATAACATATTTTGGGTCAATGTGAACTTCACAAACTTGAGTTGAAAAATTTAAACAATTTTTTTATTGCAGTTCATATATTTAAACAAAAGTATTTTTTAATTTCCGCAAAATAATGAAGAATATTAAAGTATTTAGAGATACAGTGAACTCTCGGTAATGTGAACTTCCAGTATAGTGAACTATCCAGTAATGTGAACACCTTTTTTGTTTATAATAACGCTATAAATAGTAAATATTTAATATAAAAAGTGAATTTGAAATATAAAATCGTTAAGTTTGCAATAAATTATATGTTATATTACAAATACCAAGAGTTGTAACTTTCTAGACTTTTTTAAGCAAAAAAAAAACACCGTATGGCGCTACAAAATTTTTACAATCGAAAATGTGAACAAATTCGATAATGTAAACAATTTTGGTTTTTATTAGTTCACATTATCGCGAGCTCACTGTAATACAGTTTGTGGATCATTTTGACCTGAAGGAGATTCTAGGGTTAATGTCCAAAAAAAATTTGTTTAATATAATTTTTATTAACATAATTAAATCTACATTTTTTGTAAAATCAAGCGGAAAGTTAACGAGTTTCAAATATTTATTTCATATAAATTGCAAAATTTGCATATATCTGGCCTTTGATCTCGTTGTGCGCCCATTAAACGTTGTCCGATTTGGCTTAAATTATCAGCATTCAAGTTTTAGATCTAGTGCTGTAATATTCCGGCCGGCACCCCTTAAATTTCTAACATAATTTTTGTTCCATATAAACCATTGTCACTCTAATGTACATACTTACATACATAAGTTAAAACATTTAAAAATGTTTTTTTGTTTTTTCAATTTATATATTTTACTTTTGGCAAATACTTATTATTATTATTATAACTTTAGGAAAATTTTGTTAAAACATCATGCTATTAAAACTTTTAATTAATCTTTTAACTACTCGTTTTTAGTAACTACTGCTAAAAAATGCATATGCAAATGATTAACATTAATACATATTAAATACTTTTGATGATTAATTATTAATGTTAGTTATTTAAAAAAATATTTATAATTATTGAATGTAAAATTTTAAACGCCCACCTATGCCAGGACTTGGACCCGGACTTGGAGAACCAACAAGCGGCGAATGTGAATGAGGATAACCATTGGACATCTCCAACATTGAACCAGATGGGTAAACTATATAAATTTATATTTTTGTACATATGCATGTATGTATGTATGTATATGACCCATGTAATATGTTTGGTTGTTATGTTGACATTATTTTGTAAATTTATTTATTTATTATAATTATAATAATAACAATATAAATATTTGTTTTGTTGTTGTTGTTGTTGCAATAGTAGCAGTTAGGATACACCATAATGATAATGAACATAGTAATGATGATAAAGATGTTTTTGTTTTTCGTAAATAAAAAAAAAAAAAGAGAAAAAGTATTAAAAAAAAATTAAATTAATAACGTCAAATAATTATAGATATGTATATCGATGGTCACACGCTACAGCTTGTAATTGATATTTTTCTTTGACCTGAGATAATAATAATCTTATGTTGAGCGAAATTTTTTTTTACGTGTTGTCAACGTATGACCATCGATATGTATGCATATTTAAACAAATTCAAATCACGACAATCATGCAGTTGTGTAGGGGAGTGATAAGAGAGAGATAAAGAGTAGGATAAAAAATTAAACAAAATTTTTGGAAAACCAATTTTGAAACGTTTACTTTAACAATCACAAGAGATAAATTAATCAGAAAAGAAAGGTTTCATGGAGTTTTTAAATACATTTAAATTAACTTTTTTAAAATTAAGCCATTAAACTGTTACTACTGTGTATCTGCAAGGGTTTTTAAAATTGGGATTTTACTGAAAATACGGCCAATATTTCGCAAAACGTCAAGCCGGGATGGGATGTTAAGTTAACAAAAAAGTACTTAAATAACATTTGTACGAGTGAAAGCAAAAGTTGTAATCTGTCTGTAAAATGACAGTATTCTGACAGACATACGAAATTATTTTTATACATTATTTTTGCATAGTAGTTGCTTGATCGATAACATATGATTTGCACATATGTACATAATAGAAAATTTTCAGAAATTTTTAAATTAAAAGAATATAAACTTAAGACTACTTTTAGGTTTATTAACCACCTAAACCCGCTTGCACAGATATTGTTAGGCCTAAGGAGGCACACTCAATAAATTGTCAGAGTTTTGTTAGAATTGCCCTTTTTAAAATAGGTGGCATCTTTTTGTAAATTAAGTAGCTTTACTATTAATGTAAGCGAAGTGTTAGAAATGTGAACATTTTTCATTAGAAATTATTTTACGGTTAGGATTAAGATGAAAAACGGGGGAAAAAAACAAAATAATAAATTAATGAAAAAAATTAACAAAGAAATAAAAAAAAGACAAGAAACACAAATGAGCATAACAAAACAAAAATGTACAAAATAATGAAAAAGAAGAATGTGCTGTGATTGTCCCTTCAACACTACTAACTTATTAATGACATCCCACCTGAATCCGTTTCCGAACTCGATGGTCGTGGGCTAATATTTGTGTGTGACATTTGCGGACTCGTCTGTAGCATATTATCGCCATATACACCCGCCACTGGCACTGAGACTGGCAACGTATAATTGGTATTTCCCATATTTCGTGCTGCTGCCACACCACCCGCCATCTGTGTACGATGCATCATCAATTGAAACTCTTCGTCGATCTTATTGTATTTGGCTTCGGTACGTGGCGTCAGGGTATAATCGGCTTCTGGTTCCGGTGAATCGGGTGACATAACGCCATTTTTGTTTTCCTTCTGAAATGGACAAGATAGAATCTATAAATTTGACAAAATTTATTAAAATTAATGTTTTCAATATATGATTTTGGTAAAAAAAACAAAAATAATAAAAAAAAAGAAAAGTTTGTTTGAGATTGGTAATCAATTTTAGCATTGGGACAAACATACATTCATATGTACCGACAAAAGAAACTAAACTTTTGACAATGTTTAAAGGTTTGTTAAACTTCACTATTTTCTAGAATTGTAAGATCCTAAAGTACAAAATACGTTTGCCGAAATATGTAGTCTAAAATTAAACCTATGTATGGTTTGCGGGTAAGTAGTGTGTGCTACAGGGGCCTGAATGGACATTACAGTATTCAATCATACCTCTTCGGAGACCCAATGACCATCCATGCGTGGCGAAATGCCATACCCTTCAAGAGGTGCCACTGTTTTTGAAACCAAACATGGCGAATCTAGAGCGGACGCTCGATAAAAGCCGTAATTCTAGGTGTTATCGATACCATGTCCATAGGATGAATGGCATTATGTTAGTGTGTCCTTGAACAGTCGCCTCCAGATCGTGGAAAAATCCGGTTGTATTTTTGCTCATCTACGGTAAAGGGCTCTGCCGTAGATGTACTGTTGAATCCCTTTTCTATAAAAAAAACTCACACATGAAAGAAAATTTAAAAAAAAAATTACAAGGAAAAGTGAAGAAGTTGATGTGGGGCTTATGGACACATCTGAAACTGTGGAAGAGCCTCTAGATCCCACCACTCAAGGAAGCTTGAACTCAGTTTGCGCCACAGAACTAGGAAACTTACATCCGGAATCTACTGTGGCCTCCGTTACCACGGATAAAGAGGATGCGCTCCTGGCGATAGAGCCTAACCCACAGACTCTGACATCCTGCGTACCAACGGCCCAGAGAGAAGATTCAGACTGGTCAATACCTGAAAAGCCAAATCCACCGAAGAGGGTAGCCGGTACTTTAGTAGGTGACGCTAGTAAAGCCAAAAATCTGAAGAGCACGGAAGAGGCTAGGGTAACTAGGAATCCCCCATCCTATGGGGATATCCTGCAGACCATAAGAGTGGAAGTAATCCCCCCTGACTTTGCGAAGACGATGTGGTCAAAAGAGAAACTGAAAATGATTCAGTCGGCAGTCCTGGACGAAATTGTGGAGCTAAAGGAGGGCTATATAAAACCGCAATTTGCAGGCTGCTCGTATAAACCAGGGTGATTGGCGTTCAACGACATACCCAAAAGGCCAAAGGTGAGAGATGTGGCAGAAAGGTCCTTGCCTAGTAGACAGGAACGGGTAGATCCGGTAAAGTCTGACGACATACCTTGCTGTTCCAAATCGTTAAACAAGTCTGATATGCCGATGAAGGAAGCACCCACACCCATTAGCTTGGCGAAGCATTTTATTGAACTGTCCCGAAACAAATCCCAAAATTAACTATCGCTCGCGAAGAGCGACTTAAGGTTACTATCGGGGTGGTTTACGGGACATTATGGCATTAGATGCCATCAATTTACCAGAGGGAACGCCGAGACCAAACAGTGCAGATTCTGCAAGACGAGTGATGAGTCTTCGGAACATGTACTGTGCGACTGCCCTGCGTTAATAGCGCGCAGAATCAATTTCCTTGGTGGGCCGCTTATGACCCCGAAGGAGATATACGATCTCTCATCTAATAGGACAATTGGGTTCTTTCAGGCCTACACCTGTCTGGGTGAAACAAGAGGCTGCACAAAAGATCTCTATGGTCGTGGTGCTTTTGGCCTTCGTAGGATAATAAAAATATTAATATTGTATGGTTTATAGGCCCCTTAGTGGTGCAAAAGGATTGATTGCAAAAGATTTGTGTGTACCAAATTTTAATTGAAACATTTTAATTTTAAGATTTACATGAACAAATATATGAACTGACGAATTAACTCGAAGTCGAATGATTTACTTAAAAGTGAATGTAGGACTTTATTTTGTGTGTTATCAACATTAGCACAAACGCAAAAAACCCTTTTTAGCTATGGTGGGTTGGTGGTGGGTTGGTAAGTAAAAAGATATGTCAAAACTGTCAAACTTCATTAGTTTCGTGTTATTATTATTTATAAATTCCCTTGAAAAATTATGGAAATTTTTTGTTATTCTTTTTGTATTCATGTAAATATATAATAAGCAAAAAAATATGTTTTGAACTTAAAATATAAATAATTCACAACAATGTAGATATAAAAAAAATTCTATACACACACACACACACACACAAGTTCAAGTTCATTGTAACAATAATGTTTAAGTGAACAAATTGTTAAAAAAAAGCTAAACAAATAATTTAAGAACACATTTACACTAATGCTTTTGATGTAAATAATAAATATGCACAGACGCACAGTGAAACGAAGTGTTTAAATTATTGAACTTTGTTTATTTATTGAAGTTGAGAGTTGACATTTTTCTAATAATAATAATAAGACATACATATGTACAATTTTTATGAGGAATAGTAGAGGAGCTTAGTAGCATTTTAGCACAATATATTTGCATGAAAGATTAGCAACAGCTTTTATTGGCAAAGAAAATGGCACAGGACTTCTAACCTGGTTTTTAGATTTAATTGTTTTCCCCTAAACCTTTTGAAATATGTTTGTATCAATTGAATTAAGTTAAGAAGTTGCAAGCTCTCATTTATATTCTTATATTAACGAAAATTAAAACGTTTAAAAAAAGCTTGTTCAAATTTTTTCCCCATCCAAAATGGCGTTTTTACCACTGTGCTATTAACATGACTAAAATAGTGTTATTAGGTAGTTATTTCATGTATTTATTATTGCTTATTTGTTTTTTCTATGTATACCTTCACATAAGTATGTACTACATTTATGTACATATATGTAAAAACTTTGAGATGAATAAAAAAGTTACTTACATAAAGGGTGTCTTAATAAAATGCGCTTTTTAAGATTTGTGGCAATTTTAAGACTTAACAGCTCGCATGCGACTTTTTAGAAACCCATGCATCTGCAACAAGCAACGATCAGGTGCAAATATTTTTCAGGTGGTAGGCCTTAATTTTTTTAAAACAAGATCGGAATTTTAGTGACCGTAAACAGAGTTTGTTACCCCGAACATGATAGCGGAGTTCTTGTGGTCTTAACTGAACGGCATGTATCTGGACGACATGTGGTTTCAGCAGAAAGGCGTCATTTGTCACACCGCGAATAAAAACAATCGATTTATTGCAGCAACAATTTCCAGACCAAATCATCTTACAAAATTCTGATATCAACTAGATACCAAGATCACGCGATTTACATTCTTATGATTTCTATCTTGGAGATTTTGTGTAATCTTGCATGTATCTTTTCTAAGCCCAAGACCTAAATCCAAACGACACCGGTGAGATACAGCCACATCTTTGCCAAAAATTGTTAAAAAAATATTATGAAGACAGCAATGGCTCATCATTAGAGTCGCGGAGGCCATTTGCCAGATATTTTATTGCATACTCAATCGGAAAATGTATACTTTACAATGCCTTAAACAAATATATCACAATTCGCTCAAAAAAAGAAGTGTTTTGTTTTCAAATGAAATAGTGTACTCCTTTTGAGACACCCTTTAATAGATTCATATACTTTTGAATGCTTAGAACAAAACAAAAACCCCCAGGTTTTACTAAAAAAACATTTTCTGTTTTTGTTTTTCAATTCAATTCACTTCATCTTATTTTCATTAAACTTATTTTGCATAATTCTTATTGTCAGCCTATTTATCTCTCCGTTTTGGTGTTATTTTTTTCCATTATGTATTTGTTTTGACTAATTTGCACAATAAATACATTTATATGTACATACATACATACATATGAAGATATGTATGCAAAAATATATGTGCAGACAAACATACATACATATGCAAATATGTATTTAAAAAATATGTTTTGAAAAAAAATAAAGGAAAAAATGAAATAAATTATATGAAACAGAAAATGAAATGTATACGAATGATTTATTACACACTCAATTAATACTGAATTATCTTTGGATGTATGTATGTATGAATGTATGTATGTATGTATGTAACCTATACATTATTAAAATATTAATTTGTATAAAGCAAAATAATAACGGCCGTATGCAAAATAAAATCTTATTTTAGCTTTAAAGCACATAATAGTTACCAATCACTTTAAGGCTAACAAACTTATGTTAAATAAACATATGCAAAAACAGTACTTTAACTAATGTATGTGTTAATGAAATTAAGTTTTTGACTTAAGCATCACCGTCATTTTCTTTTGTCAATTTATAGTTATAGATGTATAAAAACGAATATTAACTCGACCGGGTACTCATATTTACAAATATATGTTTATTGTTTTAAAAAAGAAAATATTTTTTTTATAGATTTAACAAAAAGTTTGAAAAAATGAAAAAATTAAAAAAATTATAAATTCTCGTTTAATAGGTTTTTTAGAAAATTAAACAATGAAATAAATTACGATTAACTTCTCCAATTCTTGTAATAAAATTTAAAGTATTTATTTTAAATTCAAAAAAATACACACTTTTTTTATTAATTTAATAAAAAATTTTATAATTTTATCACAAAAACAGTA
>NDXZ01051500.1:754-12820 GCA_003055125.1 Paykullia maculata
TGGAATGTTTTAAAAAGTAAAACTTTGTAACTAATAAAAATCATTAGTCATAAAAAATGCGTTCTTTTGAAATATTCAACTCAATAAAAGCATATACATACATACATATGTATATTAGTTTATTCGTTTATCTTACTGCAAACTGTTTTATGGCATTTCATTATAAATTCATATTTTTTTTATACTTATTTTTAAGGATAAACACTAAACAAGTACATTTCTAAAATTACATCTTAAAAAAAATAGAATATAAATTAACTGAAATTGGCAATTAATGGAATTCATTTAAAATATTTAAAAATAATTAAATTAACTTAAAATATATGTATCATTATCGATCATTTCTTTCCCTTATTTTAATTAAAAAAAAACCAACACCAATGCCCAATCGTTTTTTTCTTTCTTTAAATCTAAAATAAATATTGCTTTTGTCCATCATTTGTTATGCCTGCAAGAAACCAAATAGGTCTTGCAGGCATTACAAACAAATCTACGTTTTATAACTTATAATAAACTTAAAATTAAAAAAAAAATATATTCTAAATCACGCCATCATTAATTTATAATTAAATTTTAAGATTTCTACGCCTATTACCAATTATAAGCCATTCCACTGGTATTGATGATGAGACATCGTATTTAGTTGTTGCACAGTTTGGTAATTTTTGTGTACGTTCGCAATGACGACTTACTGACCAGTAGGTGAAACCCTTTGGACATCTAAATATTTGTCCTTCTAGGCGTTGAGTTTGTGTGGAAAATTCACATTTAACAAAAAGTTGAGCACATTCATCATTATTTAGGGCAAAGTGTCCTTCATAGGGGCATAGGGAACTTGTTGAACGTATTGGAATCTGGAAAAAGTTTTAATAGAAAATTTCCAGATTATAGCAAAATACAATGTCGCTTCATCAGTTACTTACCATGTGGCTGTCTTTGTATTCCTCTTCATATAGTGATGCGAGAGATTTTGTCTTACAATTTTCCCCAGATGTTGGTTCATCACATCTATTAAGATCTTCGTGATAAACGGTACCATTTGGACATTTAAAGACGACTATGCTTTGATCGTAACTATCGGGTTTTTCAGTACATTGATAAAACATATTGCAATGTTTAGGATGACGTCTAAAACCTGTCGGACATATGTAAAGATTTTGTCCTTCACTCGTTGGTGGACAAGGAACTGATGTATTGTTCGTTGTATCTTGTTCAGTGGTAGTTTCACCGGTAATTTGTTCAAGTGTCGTTGTTTCAGGTTTTATTGTTGTAGTACTTTTAGATTCCTCTGTAGTGGTTTCTTGAGGCTGGTTCGTGGTAGTGTTTTCAATAGACTGCACAGTTGTAGTTGGTTCCATTTTGTCAGTGGTGGTAGTGTCCGTAAAGTTTTCCGTTGTTGTGGAATCAGATTTTTCAGTTGTTGTTTCCTTGGGATTTTCCGTTGATGTCATTTCTAGTTTTTCTGTAGAAGTTGTTTCCTTGGGGTTTTCAGTTGTCGTCTCTGGTTTACCCATTGTTGAAGTATCTTTGGGATTTTCAATTGTTGTAGTTTCTTTGGGATTTTCAGTAGTTGTCGTTTCTTTAGGATTTTCTGTTGTAGACGTTTCCTTGGCACTTTCAGTAGTAGTTAGCTCTGGTTTTCCGGTTGAACTTATTTCTGAAGGTGAAGATGAAGGATACTCAGTTGTGCTAGCTCCAGATGAACAATTTCCAGATACTTTGTCGGAGTAGTTGCAAGTCTCCAGTGAAGTATCCCAAACAGTTCCCTTGGGACAACGGAAACTATATATTTGGTAATTACCATTTCTATCTGCATCTACACAGCGGTAATAACGATTACAATCGTCAGAATCTGGGAAGAAACCTTCTTCTGTGCAGTTGTGATTAATGGGTTCCATTGTAGTGCTTTCATAGTTTTCGGTGGTTGTGGTAGACATTGATAAAGATTCGGTAGTGGTGGTAGGTTCATAGCCTGGTTTGTCTGTAACTGTAGTATTGGTATGAGCAGTTGAGGTAGGATTACCTGTTGTTGTAGGTACATATCCAGGTTTGTTTGTTTGCTGTCCAGTAGTCGAAGGTTTTGTAACAGCGTCAGTGGTTGTTTCTATATACATAGTGGTAGTTTTTATTGTCGTAGTATCAGTAATTAATTCGTTACCTGTTGTAGTGGCTTCTATTTCCTCTATTTGACCTTTGCAACGATCTATATTGACAGCATGATCACAAGTTTGCTTATCCTCACTCCAACCAGTTCCCTTGCCGCACATAAACTCATGCTGCTCGAATTTGTCACCGTTTTTAATACATCTATAGAATTTACGACAATTATCGGGATCGGCCATGAATCCCTCACTTTGACATTTTTTACCAGGTGGCAGATTGGGTACTGAAGTGGTTGAGGTGGTTTGCATGGTTGTGGTGTAATCTAAGGTAGTAGATGTCATGTCAGTTGATATCGATGTAGGCTCTGTTGAAGGTTTATGAGGAGTCATTGTAGTTGTTTCATAACTTGTCGAAGAACTATCGTATCCGGTAGTGGTTGTTGGTTTTCCGGAAGTATATTCTGTTGTTGAAGTTTCCACTTCAGGCTCTTCTGTTTGTCCCTGACAACGATCGATGTTGTCTCTGTGATCACAGGTCTGTTTTTCTTCGCTCCAGCCCGTTCCCTTGGCACACAAAAACTCATGTTTGGAATAACCATTACCACTTTTCTCACAGCGATAGAATTTTTGGCAATTGTCAGGATCAGACATAAAGCCCTCTCCCTTGCAGTTTCTTCCTGGTGGTAAGTTTGGTACGTGTGTGGTTGCAGTAGTCGGTTGTAAGGTAGTAGTGTAGTCTGTAGTAGTGCTTGATCCACCTATTGTAGATGGCAATTGTGTCGTTGTGATTGGCTTTTGTGTAGTCAAAGTTGTAGTTTCATATGACGTTGTCGTGATTGCGGGTTTAAAATATTCGGTAGTAGTTGTAGATTTATCAAAGCCAGTTGAAGTTGTCTCAGTAGTTGTATATTCAATTGTTGTAGCCTCTGGCTCGGGCTCTTCTGTTTGTCCTTTACAATGTTCGATGTTGTCTCTATGATCGCAGGTCTGCTGCTCCTCGTTCCAACCAGTACCACTAGCACAAATAAATTCGTGTTTAACAAAGCTGTTTCCACTCTTTTCGCAACGATAAAATTTGCGGCAATTATCAGGGTCAATCATAAAGCCTTCTCCAGTGCAATTCTTTCCTGGTGGTAAGTTTGGTATCGATGTGGTTGAAGTAGTCGGTTGTAATGTTGTAGTGTAAGTTGTTGTGGTGCTAGATTCACTCGTTGTAGGTGGTAATTGCGACGTTGTAGTTGGATTTTGTGTCGTCAAGATTGTTGTGCTTGTGGGTTTTACATATTCGGTAGTAGTTGTAGGTTTTTCGTAGCCAGGTGTAGTTGTCTTACTGGTTGTTGGTGCACCTGTGGTATATTTTATTGTTGTTGTCTCTGGTACTGGCTCTTCCGTCTGCCCCTGGCAACGTTCGATATTGTCTCTGTGATCACAGGTTTGTTTCTTTTCATCCCAACCACTAGCTCGAGGACACATGAATTCATGTTTTAGATAGCTGTTACCGGTCTTCTCACAGCGATAAAATTTACGACAATTATCGGGATCTGCCATAAAGCCTTCTCCTTTACAGCTCTTTCCAGGTGGTAAATTTGGTATTGGAGTAGTAGATGTGGGCTGCATAGTGGTTGTGTATTCCGAGGTAGTACTAGATTCAGTAATTGGGGGTTTTTGAGTTCCTTCCGTTGTTGTTTCATATGAAGTTGTAGTTGTTGTTGTGGGCTTCTCAAAACCAGTTGTTGAAGTTTCGCTTGTAGTACTAGTTTCAGGGTATGGTTGTTCTGTTTGTCCTTGGCAGCGATCTATATTATTTCTGTGGTCGCAGGTTTGCTTCTGCTCACTCCAGCCAGTGCCTTTGTTACACATAAATTTATGTTTTAAATAACCGTTACCACTCTTTTCACAGCGATAGAATATTTGACAGTTATCTGGATCAGCCATGAAACCCTCACCTTCACACTTATTACCTGGTAGTAAATTTGGAATAGAAGAAGGTTGCACAGTAGTATGTTGTGTGGGAATAGGCGAGGTTGTAGTAGATTCTTCTATAATTATTGAAGTAGGAAATGTTGTAGAAGATTTAGGTGTAGTAGTTGGTCTCTGAGCGGTTTCAGTGGTTGAAGTTATTATAGTAGAGGAATATTTTTCAGTTGTTGTACTCTGGTATTCCACAGTTGTTGTTTCCGGTTCTTCAGTTTGATTCTGACAACGTTGTACATTGTCACGATGGTCGCATGTTTGAACTTCTTCATTCCATGCTGTATGTTTAGCACATTTATATTCATGTCTCTCATAACCTTTAACAGTTCGAATGCAAAGGTAGAATTTTTGACAATTATCTGGATCAGCCATATAGCCTTCTCCTTGACATTTTGTACCGGTTGGTAAGTTTGGATAGGATGTAGTAGAAGTTGGTTGCATTGTAGTTGTAATTGGTGTTGATTCTGTTGTCACACTGGTTGGTTTGTTGCTAGCAGTGGAGTCGTATTTAGTTGTAGTAGTTGTGAAGTGAGAATCGGTAGTTGCTTCTAAATCAGATGTTGTTTCGATCCGACATCTTGGATCTGCTACATTTGCTGGGTGATTACAACTTTCAATATCAGCATCCCATACCGTATTGTTATTACATTTGAATGTATGTTTTGTGAAACTTCTATTACCGTTGCTAACACATCTGTAAAACTTTTGACAGTCTTGCTTGTCGCCAAAAAAGCCTTCTTTGAAACACCTGTCATCATATGATATTGGTTTGCTAGGACTAGGTTTGAGAGTTGTTGTTGCAGGTTGGCTAGTGGTCTCAGGATATTTTCCAGTGGTTGCAGCATTTGAATTTTCTGTTGTGGGTTGATATCCTGGCTTAGTAGTGGTTGTATCTTGTGTAGTTGGCTGGTCACCTGGCTTAGCAGTTGATGTCGCTTGAGTTGGTTGGGAAGTAGGTTTATATCCAGGTGTTTCCGTTGTTGATTCTTGTGGTTTTTGCGTAGTTGTTTCTTGTGATTGGTGGGTCGTTGGTTCATATCCTGGCTTATTGGTTGTTGTAGTCTGCAATATTTGAGTTGGTGAATCTGAAGTAATCTCTTGCAAGTTTTGCGTCGATGGTCCATCACCACCGGCATCTACATTACATTTGTTTAAATCATGGTTACATGTTTGCAATTCACTGTCCCATACTGTGCCTTTACCACATCTAAAAGAATATTGTGTAAATTTACCATTTCCATTGTCAACGCAGCGATAAAAACGAGAGCAATCGCTTGGGTCTCCAATAAAACCTTCGGTTTTACATATGCCAAGTGTTGAAGGTTTGGTAGAAGGCTTCTGTGTAGATGTTGGCTTAAATGAAGAAGGTTTAATGGTAGTAGGTTTTTGTGTCGGTGTAGTTGAGGTAGGCTTTTGATCCGAAGGTTTACTGGTTGTAAGAGCGCTACTAGATGGTTGTTGGGTAGTTGGCTTTGTTGTTATTTGAGATCCTGATTCTGTACTAGAACCAGATACAGAGTTTGAACCTGCAAAGCAATTTTTGTTTTTAACTGCCCAAGCATGATTACATCCTTTGATTTGATTATCCCATACAGTGCCCGGTCCACAATTAAAACCTATCTTATCATATCGTCCTTTACTATTTTTCACACATCGATAGAATTTGGCACAATCTTTAGAATCTTCTAAATACTGATTGTTGCCTTTGCAAGTTCCTACAGGATTTTGTTGAGGCGAAGATGAGCCAGACCCTTGGCTACCAGATTGTTGAGATGAAGATATTGATTGCGACGAAGACTGTGAGTGAGATGATGAGCTTGACTGTGACGAGTTTGACTCAGATCCTTGAACTGTAGATTGACTTGTGCTAGATTCTTGTATTGTTGAAGATTCTGTTTGGGAAGAAGACTGGTTACTATTGGCTTGTTCAGAGATAGATGACTGATTATTAGATGAACCTGAAGAAGTGTTTGCATCTGCATTTGATGATGACGATTCTTGGTTACTGCTGCTACTATTAGAAGAAGCTTGCGATCCACTTGATTCTATTGTTTCCAAAGAAGATGACGATCCTTGACTATTGGAATTAGTTGAATTTTGGCCACTACTTGATGTCATTTTACAATCTAAATTTTGAACTTCTGCTGGATGATCACAACTGTTAGCTGGAGGATTCCATATAGTATTTGGCGGACACTTAAATGATATTTTATTGTATCCACCTTTACCGTTACTAACGCATCTATAAAATTTGTTACAATCATTTTTGTCATCCAAAAATGTTTCTTCATTTTCGCAATGTGTTGCGGGTTTGAAAGGCTTCTGTGTTGTTGCCGTTTGATTGTTATTGGTTTGAGACGTGGAAGACGTTGATGATCCCTGATTACTTGAGGAAGATGAAGATTGATTATTATTCGATGAAGATATTGATTGATTTGATTCTGTTGTGGAACCTTGTTGAGATTGATTGGAAGAGCTGCTTTGGTTGCTGTTAGACGAAGAAGCTGATGAGCTTGAACTTTGACTTTGACTGCTGGTGCCTTGATTTTGATTGTTTGAGGATGATGATGATTGATTTATTTCGCTTGTTGTTGAAGAACCTTGTTGGGAACCAGTCTGTGAACTTGTTGATGCTGTTGAGCTAGAGTTCTGATTGCTTGAACCTTGATTCTGATTATTTGATGATTGATTAGATACTGTAGTTGTTGCAGAGCCTTGTTGAGAACTGGATGAAGAACCACTTTGATTATTAGTCGATGAAGATTCTTGATTGTTTGATGATGATTCTGTAGAAGTTGAAGAGCCTTGATTATTCTGATTATTTGAAGAAGATGTTGACTGTTGATTTTGTGTGTTAGATGAAGAACTTCCATTACTTGCCATTACTTTACATTGTTCTTTTTGTACATTTGTTGGATGATTACATCCTTTAGAGTCAGGATCCCATACCGTTCCAGGGCCACAATCAAAGGATATTGTATTGAAACCATCATTGCCATTATCAACACAACGATAGAATCGAGTACAGTCATATTTGTCTGGTAGATAAGTTTCAGAATCTTCACAATGGCCATCAGGACTTAAAGGTTTTTGTGGTCTATTAGGAGATTGTCCATGGTTAGAGCTTTGAGTTTGATTTGATGAGCCAGCTTGGCCACTAGTAGAAATCGATTGGTTATTGGATGAACTAGATTGATTGTTGATGTTATTACTTGATGACTCGGATACATTTGATTGAATATTGCTGTTTGATGATGATGAACTAGTCTGAGTGTTATTACTTGACGATTCAGATTGATTGTTATTGTTTGAAGATGAGGATTCAGATTGATTATTAGATGAAATAGACTGATTGCTACTATTTGATGATCCGGAATTATTGTTAGATGCATTTGATTGATTGCTATTCGATGTAGATTCAGACTGATTATGAGACTGATTTGAAGAACCCGTTTGATTATTTGATGAAGCTGACACATTGTTATTATGTGTAGTTTGGTTATTTGATGAATTAGAAGTTCCCGATTGGTTGACGGCAGATGGTTGTAGATTACACTTCTTGCGTTGTGTATCAGTTGGTAAATCACATACCTTATCTTTCTGATTCCAAACAGTTCCAGGACCACATGTAAATGGCACGATTTCTAAACCACCATTTGCACTATCACGACAGCGATAGAATTTAGCACAATCTTTTTTATCTGGTAAGTAAGTATTATCATCAATACAGTCGGCCGATGACGGCTGGTTAGAAGCACTATTTAAACTAGATGAATTGGAAGCATTTTGTTGTTGATTATGTGAAATTGATGAACCTTGATTTGTTTCTTGATTGCTTGAATTTTGTGAGTTAGATGCTTGTTGATTGTTATTTGTATTTTGAGCAATGTTACTGGAATTTTGAGAACTAGAATTATTTAAATTAGAGTTAGAGATTTGCTGATTATTATTAGTAGTAGTATTCTGGAAGTCAGAATTTTCATTGTTGGCACTGTTTGAATTTGACTGACTGCTATTATTATTTGACGAGTTAAGCTCATTTGAGTTTTGATTATTATTAGAGTTCTGGGAGCTAGTACTACTGTTTTGAGATGTAGAAGACTGAATGTTTGAATTTTCTGTAGAATTTTCGTTATTCGACGATGAAACAGAGGACTGATGGCTATTTGATGAAGAAGAAGAATTTTCTGTACTGCTAGACTGAGTGCTAGATTGTTGAGCAGATGATGAGGATGATGAGGAGGAAGAACTTTGTTGTGTACTGGATGATGATGTCGACGTCGATGACGTACTATTTTTAGAGCTTGTGTTTGACAACGGTTTCGATGCCTGGTGATTATTAAACTCATTCATTTGTATGCCTTGTTTACCTTGACATCCACCTTTAGCACGAACATTTATCATGTGATTACATGATTGCAATGATGCATCCCAGGCTGTACCTTCTGAGCACCGGAAGCCAATTTTATTAAATGTACGACCATTCGAAATACAACGATAAAATACTGTACACTCATCTGGATCACTCATAAATCCATCATCTTTGCATGGTGGCCCATTGTCATTATCTGCGCTGCTCATGCCAGCTGAGCGTGCCGATGAAGTTGAAAAGGAAATTACCGAAACACCACTTAATCCCGTGAGACCATAATTTTGCCAATTATTATATGTGCCATCCATTGCATTGCCACTATTTGCAATACCACCCTTAACTTTGGCTGCATTTAATACATGCATCAAATGACTATCATTACTCTCACCCTTATCATCAAGTGAACTATTAATAACATCTCCGCTACCACCATAACCCCCAAAATAAACGTTTTGTCTCTTGTCACCTGCTACCGCTGCTGATGCTCCAACATCAATATTCTCATCACTCGCCAATGTATCAATTTCATTTATATATTGTTGACATTCCTCGCGATTGGCCAGCATGGCTGGCATACACAATTTCAAATCACGTGAAAATATTGTACCTTTTTTGCAGCTTAATAAATATGCTTTAATGTAGCCATTTGTTTGACTTTCGCAACGATAGTAAAATTGACATTCATAATCGTGTGCATATAAACCTTCCGTTGGACACGTGAATACTACTGGCATTTCCATATTGCCAATGTTAGTCGCGCTGCTACGAATGCTGCTGCTATTGCTGACATCGCCTTCCTCGTCATAGTAGATGGAATTTTCATTGTCATTGTAATAGTGCTGTAGTGCTGATGATACATCTAAAATGAAAAGTATAAAACGATTGCTTGTAAATGAAGTTAAATATTTTCTATCTACTACAGTAAGTTGTTAGGTGTAATGTTGTTGTTGCAGCAAAAGTACTGCTTTTCTTCCTGTTGCAAAAGATTAATTGTATGTATTTTGTATGTCTGTTTGGTTGTACTTTTTTTTTGAAAAAAAAACATAGAAATACAATAAAGATTATTTGAATTTTAGTTAAGACTTTAGTTAGATTATTGCATTAGTGGAACATACAAGAAATAACTTTAATTGTGAAAATTGTAAGAAGTGCGCATAATAGGGTTAGGCAAAAATAATCAATATATCGATATTTTTTAAAAAGTAAAAAGCATATTAGCTTCGATATTTATTTACTCTGGGTTTGTCAAGTTAAGTCTTTCAAAAGTCACTGTTAAATATTTAGTTTATCGACCAGAATCGATATTGAAAATAAATGTATAAAAAATATCGATATTATTATTGCATTTGCCCATCCCTAATACATAAAAAATAAAATTAGTTTAAAAATTGATTTTATTTGGAATATGTTGGAAAAACGTAAGCAAAAATCTTTTTATTTGGAATAATTGTTAGCGTTAAATTTAGGGGATATTACACAATTATGATTTTTTTAACATAAACGCACTTTAACACAAATTTTCCTAAAATAGTAAAAAAAACATTTTTTAAAGCAATAAAATCTTTTAAAGTAATTCACTATTTATTTGAATAATAAAACTTCCCAAAATTCTATAAATTAAAATAATCAATTAATTTTTAAATCAAGTATTTATTTTATTTATATTATCTGCTTTCATTGAAAGCAAAAACAGAAGACAGTATTTATAAAACAAATAATAAAATGCTAATAAAGAACAAAACATTTAAGATGTTATAAAACATTTTAAATAAGCCCTTCTTTTGGCAGACATTATAAATACTCGATTAAAAGTTATTCCGCAATCTCGTCTCCTTAACAAATTTGATATTATGCAAACAAAACTATTTGCTGGAAACAATTATATTTTACCCAACAAACAATATGCTATTTAATATAAGGATAATGAAAGAAAAAGTAATAGCGATTTATTAGGCTGTGCCAAAACTTATCTTCACTTCACTGCCGTGTAGGTATGTAAAAAGAAGTGTATGTACGTATGTATGTATGTATGCATGTATGTACCCTGCAGGAAGCCTGGAGTCATGTGTCTTCAAGTCATCACTTCTGTCGACTATTTTGATGACTATTTGGTGATATTGTCAACAAAGCGTCTATTATTTTCAATTTGCTAGTAAAAAGTACTAAAAGTGTAGACTAGAATTACTGAAATGTACTAGTGAATCACTGGTTCCAATGTCTACATATGGTCCCAAAAGAACTACCTAGTCAATAGTACTAATGTCAATGACACGCACATGTTAAATGTCTTTAGTAAATAACATTGGCTGGCGTATTATAAGTCATTAGTTTTATATTTCACTATTGAAATTTCCTGCAGGGTATGTATGTATCTATGTATGTATATATATGTATGTATTATATGTATTTAAAACCTTAGAAAACTTGATATTTTTATGATAAAAATTGTTGTTCATATAGATTTTTCGCCCATATCTTGCGGAGTCTGGACCAATCTGTCTGTCTTTTTGTTTTTTGCTTATATCTTGTTAATTGACGGATTTTAGTGATTTTTAATAGAGAGATTCACGGGGATATATCTGATAGTTTAGTATCAGTAAATGAAAAAAGTTGATTTTAACAGACGGATAGATGGGCATGGCTAAATTAACTTTCCTATTTTTAAGGATCCAGAATACATATATATATATACACTTTATGAATATTGTAGAAATAACAAACGGAATGATAAACTTAGATATATCTTTGCCAGATGGAGATAATCTGAACTAGTTTAAAATATTAAAGAAAAAATGTTATTACATATTACCATTTTGATATGAATCATTTTTTTTAAACTGAAACTAATTTTCTTTGAATTACAATAGTTGTGAAGGTAAAATAACCCCTTTTTTTTTTAATAAATTTGTTTTTCTACCAACTATAACTAGTTTAACTAACGGCACAAATAAAAATAGAATTAATGTCGTTTACTTCTTCATATACTTTTAACTCAATAAAATTTTAATGTATTACTTGAACTGTATAGTTTTATAGGCTTCATGCACTATAATTATGAATGAGACTTGAGGCACATTTATTTGTAGTCAGTCATTCCTAACAGTCGCTAATTCAATTTATATCAATTTCCTTCCGCCAACAATTATTAACAATTTATAGAATAAATAAATATCTTTCTATGCTACAAACTGTTTTGGTTTGCCGCTGTAATTGCGCAATATTTTTCTATGGATTTGCAAAAAAGGATCACATTTAATTTAATAGCTATTAAATATATAAAAAAAACTCTGTTTTTTTTTAAAATTACAAGATAAAATAAAATTGCAAAAAACGTAATATACCATAACCACAAATATACATATATACATACATGTGTACATATTTATAGGGATTAAAGTATACATATGTATGTATGGATGTAAGTATATTGATGGCCTCTTTGGCTGCTACTAGTTCAGTTTTTGACTCTTCTTCCTTCTCAAACACAAAACAACAAGCAATAAAACGTTTACAAATATATTTTTATAGCGAAAATAATTTATGTTTTGTAGGGATTTAAAACAAGTGTCAGTTGCATAAAAAAATTTATGTACATATGTGTTAAGAAATGTACGTACA
>NDXZ01051501.1:0-10603 GCA_003055125.1 Paykullia maculata
GTTTTTTATTTATTTTGTTATTGCTGTTTAGCGCATAAAATTGTTAAAGCATTTTTAAATTGGGAGATTATTATTGAGTAATTGGATTTTTTGTGGGTAGAAATAAATTTCTATCACGGTATATAAATATTTGGTTGACTTTGTTATTGTTTATGAAATATTATAGTAATTAAGGTTTCCACAATAAATTTTTGTAGTGCTAGTATGTACATATAAGTATTTTAAACGTAAGGAAAAAGTAAATTAGCTTTTGCCCAACGTATTAATTAAAATGTTTTAAAAATAAAAGGAACATGTATAATAAAAAAAATTATAATTTAATGTTGCATTTCTAAATAATTATATTTTAATAAAAAAATAAAATCAGTTTTAAGCACTAACATGCTATAAGCAATATACCAAATTAATCCAAATTAGGAGACCCGAAAAATATATATAAATATTTATTTCCAATCATTAAAATCCAACATGATAAAAAAATTAAAATTTCGATTATGATAAAAATCAGGGAGGATTAATTTTTTATTAATCTTTTTTTGATACTTTCTTGTTGTTGCAATAAAAGTTTTCGTTTTAGTTAATTTTTTTGGTCCGCTAAGAAAAAGTGAAACAATTCTTAATTCTTCTAATAAATGATTCAGCGATTATATTTTATTTAAATTAATAAACGCAAATACATATATATTTTTTTAAAAGATAAATTTAAATAAATTTATATTATTTTTTGAAAAACGGGATAGTTTTTTAATATCAGGCGGCAAATTATGGCATTCGATATCGATCGAAAATAAAAAATTCTAATTGGAATTCTTATACCAAATGTAAAGAAAACTAGATCGATCGAACAAAATTTCAAAAGGTTTTAATTGTTGAATATTTTAAGATAACCATCTTTAAAATATGAAGCTACATTTTTTAAAGTTTTTTTTTTCAACTTGTAAAAAACAGTTTAGGCAATGATATCGATTTTAAAAATTTTTTTAGGGGTCCAACTAAGGTGTAAATTCTTTTAAATGTCTTTATTTAAATAATTTTATTTAAATTTTAAATACTCCATATTATCGAAAATCATTCTGTGATTAAGTATTAAAAATTATATCCAAGAGAATAAAGTCATATTTTGGGTAGCATATAAATATATGTACCTACTTTTTGACAATTTTTAGCAAGATTTTTGGTAAAATTACTACAGTGTATGTAAATGTTGCTTTTTATTGACTTGCTAAGATAAATTTATAATTTCCTAAATATATTGCTAAAAAGCAGTCGGGAGCTATTAACTTCGTTGAACATGGCGTGTATAATAATTCATTTGCCTAAAGCTATATTTACACTACCTGAGTTCTCAGCTGAGAAAAACAACTGCGATGCATTTAGACAGAGTAATAACATATCTGATTTTGTTTTTTTGATATTTTAGTCTGAGCTCAGTTGAAAATAGAACGTATTCTTTTTTTAAAATAGTTTGCCATCTGAGTTTTAACTGTCATTTTCTTAGCATTTGATACAAAACTCAGCTGAGAAGTCAGGTAGTGTATATATAGCTTAATACACACATATTTAAATTAATTATTATGGGAAATAATTTAATTAATTCCATATTAAATTCTTTAAGAAGATCTTTCATCTCAGCCACTTTTTGTAACAATATTGTAACATTATTATAAAACGGTTGTGTCCGTATGACCCACAACCGAATAAAGCATGTCAAAAGTTTTTTTTATATTAATAATAAAATTTTACAGTTATTAAAGATTTATTTTATTTGTACTCGTATATCCTAAATGAAAATAAAATTTGAATAACTATATGACCCTTTATATTTTAGTTAAAAAAACACTTTATATAAAACCGTGTGTTTTATTAAACAAAATTCTTGCACAATTTTTTTCGTTCGTTTTAAACATATTCTTTTTTAGTTTTCACTATACACACCTAAATTTATTTATTAAATTTATTAAAGTGTTTGCTAATAAAAGGTTTATTATACCCACAAAAAATATATATGTATATATATAAATAAAATACAGGTAATAAATATTAGGTTAAGACAAAAGAGGTCTATTATAAAAACGCTTATCCCATTATTATGTCATAAACAATATCATTAACAGTTACATGGTTATTTAAGTAAGAAAAAACACATTCTAAATATAATAACATAAAAAAAATAAAAAAACAAAAATTATTAGTTAAAAATGAACGTGCAAAATGCTTCGTTATTTATTTAGACATGTAATGTTGGTAGACCCCAGATTTAAAATAGTAAAAAACAACAACAAAACAAACAAAAATTAAAACTTGGTATAAAACAAATTGTTTGTTGTTTTTTTTTTTTATTATGTTATTTGGTGACGCCCTGGGGGTTATAATTTAAGCGATATGCAAAATGTCCTTATTCTAAGTATTAGAAAGTGATAAAGTTAAAAAGATGTAAAAAAGTTATATTTTGTTTTAAAGCAAAAAGTTTTTTGTTTTTCATTGTAGAAAATTTTGTTTTAAGATTATTTTATTTCACATAAACAATTAAAGTAATACAGTCACACTTAAATATAGCTGTATTTTAAATTTATCTACATATAATAAAAGGATTTTTTCGCCTTTGTTTGTGAATTTTTGTGAATGTAACATAGAAACAACATTCCTGAAAAGGATGAGCCATGTGATATGTGAGAAATTGACCTTGATGGCAGTACAACTTTGTAAATTTCTTTGTTTGTATGTAACAAGTTGAAAAACATAAAGAACAAGAAGACAACGACCCATTGACAAGGTATAAAAGCACTTGCTTTTAATTTAAATCAAGAGAGTTCTTTTTAAATTAAAAGCTTTCTTTCAATAAATCTTCTCTTAAATATGTATAATGAGCTTTCTTTTCCTTTAAATTCTCTTAGGTTTGCTGAATATGTTAAAAGCTGTTTTAAAACGAGAAAGTAATACTCTGGCCGGTTTCTTTGTAAAAGCTTTTGCTAAGAAATTGCTCGTATATACATCACTCTTAATATTTTCATTCATATTTTTCGATTTAACACTATTTTGTTTTGGTTTAAAAACCTGTTATTGCCTGCTTTATAAGCTAAAACTTATTTGCTGATAAAAATAAAGACATTTAAAATGTGTGTGTGCACATGTTTGTGTATGTGTTGTGTTTTCCACCAAATTAGATTTATAACCAATGATGTACGGTCAAATATACAATTTGTGTTTGTACACACACTCATATGTATATGTACTACATACGTACATATTGGAAGACATTAGTTTAAATGTTTGCTAGGATATTTGTAGATATGTATGTACACTGTTGTTCATACAAATTAATATGGGAAAACTCAAACGAATTTTTGCGGTTACAAATTGTAATTAAAAGGGTAAAGAAACAATTATGTTTATATTCACGTATTTGTAATAAAGATTAAAAATTTAATTAGTTTTTATTCTTTATGAAAAAATGCTGCAAAAAATGTCTGTATTCATATGAAAGTCAATGGAAATTATGTTTTCTCTAAAATCACTGTTAAAATTAGATTCGAAAATGAAAAATAGTATGTGTAGTGATAAAGAAAATAACATTTGGGAAGGTCACACAAATTTCAAAATGAAAAAAATTTAGATGTGTCTCGCGATAATCATAAAAGCTTGGAGAACCATCGGAGTTATAACAAGGGCCAATCTTATTCTTTTATTGAAAAGGATTGAAAAGCATCAAAAGGTGAAAATATTTGGTACGATGTTAACTTAAATCAAAGGATATGAACGTAAGGTTTGAATATCAAAGATACTTCTCTAACACTATAATTATAGGGATTTTACTATGGCTGGTAATTAAAAATATTTACGTTACGACATACCGAAAGTGGGATCAGCAAACAAAATCAACACCAAAACGCTTACGGCGACAAGGTGTATTTTGTGTTATTTATTACTGAAATAAGGTTTGACTATAACAACAAACGATATGTTTAACATGAAAAATTAAAGAGATGTTTTTTGAACATGCTATCGAACACAAAGCTTTAATTTTTTTATGACATGGCTTATGTTACTTATTTAAAATAAAAATTAATATTAAACAAAATTTTAAAGTAGAGCAGTTTTTTAGGCAAAAGTATATCTGTTACAAAAAAAAAATAATAATAACAATTGTAGTTAAAAATTTTGTTAAAGTCAAAGTAATAGTTAATTCTATTTCTAGTTATTTGAACATTTTTAGCGAAATCTTAGGCATCGTTTGGAGTACTTTTCAATAGGTGTGCGTTCATATGGGTCAAGAGACATGTAGGCAACAGACGAATTTACGAAAAATGAATCTGTAGCAACTGTCTGTGGCCCAAACCCAGAGTTTCTCTGTGTAATTGGTTGGTAGGGGCAAAGATTCTTCATTGGGTAAAAACTATAAGCCTAGAATGGTGGGTGGAGAAAACCACTTGCGTACAGAATCGTATGGTGCTCAAGAAGCTTCTTTGCTAGATAGAGACAAAGAAACTTGGATATAATCGAACTGCCATACGTAAGATAACCCTGTAAATGACAGAATATATGAACTTCAAATACCATATGCCCGGGATGTAAACTCAGAAGGATGATGTTTGTAACTTTTAAAAAGTTCAGAAAATAATTAATGCTAGATGGCAATTTTTATTAAAAAAAGTTAAGGACAGGATACTGAGAGACATCTCGTATTACATTAGCTTAAAAATATCAAACTTAATAAAGTTAATAAGTAAGTAAGTTTTAGTGAGAGCAATAAAGGTTTTGGTGGCGTTTTGATGTCGATAGTCAAGAGTATGCGTTAGAAAGAATAAACATAGTGTGTTGTTAGTTATACTAGGAATCGCCAAATACTCCTAGTATTTTTAATGACATTTAAGTTAATATGATTTAATAATACAAAATTTTGCAGTTGGGTTTTATTTATATTAATGCTTTATAAAAAATTTTCAGTAAGTTTTTAAACGAACATCAAATAATTTAATTTTATTACCTATGTGTTAATCTTTTTTATGGTTTTCTACACTTGACCAATTCTCTATATAATTGCTCCAATGAAACCCTTTATTTATTTTTTCAGTTTTGTTGAGGTTTTTCGTTGAAAAAAAATGCTCTTAATTGCCAGGGTCAAATGCAAAGAAAACAGAATCATTTAAGTAAACTATACGCATATGTATGAAGAATTCTACCGTTAAAAGAATTTTACATTTACGTTTTGTTGGTGGCTGGTGTTTTGTAATATAACATGTACGTTACTACTATATATTGATTTTTTTATATGTTTTTTATTTGTATTGTGTGTAAATAAAATGTAAGAACATTTTACAAAACGGTTGAATAGTTTAAATGTACAACTAAAAGAAAAATAATTTTATAAACATGAAAATTATTGAGTCCAACCAAACTGACGAACACCAACATAGAGATACAAATGTGTAAGTTTATTTTTTGAACAAGACGTAAAAAATATGGTTGATATATTTATTTTAACAAAATGTTTGTAATATTTAGAAATTTCTAGCACAAATAAAATTTTTATTTTATTTCTTATACATATGTATGTACGTGCTGGTAAGCAGAATGTTAATTTTGAACTATTGTGTCGCATATAGTTTTACATATAAAAAGGCTGAGTGCTTCGCTAACTTTTTTGCCATTTAATTTAAATCAGGGTAAATTCATAGTCATTAAAAAATTTTAATAATTTTTAGTTTTAAAATAGAAGACATATATACATATATATGGTTAAGAAAACGCTTCGGTGCGTATGAAAGCAAAAAGGGGTGTATTGCAATAAAATTGTTAATAAAATTGGTATGGTTTTATTTTGAAATGAACCTATTGAGGTACTGTACAGAATAAATTTTTTAATATTTTGATTGATTAACTATTTTCATAATTGCCGCATGCAAAAGTTTTTATACCAGGTGGACCTATTGACATAATCTATTATTTTATTACAATGATAAAAAATAACTTCTGATTAATCAAAACTATTTCTGTCAAATTTAAAAAAAATCTCTTTGTTGAAGCTCTATCGTGGTTTTAAGGATCGGACACGTGGACGAACATAGATACATCGTCTTATATACATATGAGGATTTAGAAGAAACATATATACATATTTTAATAAATTTAATAAAAACTAGGTATATTTCTCTGTTTCTCTTAACGTTTTAATGTAGTAACCTTTCAGTAATTGCCACAGCCGCTTATAACAATTGAACTTGATTTATTTTAGTTTTTGATATGAAACCAAAATAAAAACATTCAGCTTTGTTCTGGGAAACCATAAATTTTACAGAACTTACAAATAAATATTGACAAAAACGTAAGCACTTTTTTGTAAATGTCTGAATGTATAAAAAGAAAAACTTACTAATGAAATAAAAATACTGAAACGAGCAGCACAAAGTTTAACATCCAACAACGTATTGAACACATGCTCATCTTTGCGATTTTAAGCGGGACTAACACATGCACAGACACTTTCACACACAAGCATATAAATAAATAATAACAACATTCATTGCTACAGTCGTTCATATGCACACGTACATATGTGTATATATATACGTATTGAACACATGCTCATCTTTGCGATTTTAAGCAGGACTAACACATTCACAGACACTTTCACACACAAGCATATAAATAAATAATAAAAACATTCATTGCTACAGTCGTTCATATGCACACGTACATATGTGTATATATATGAATGCATTGTAAGACCAGCTAAATATTGTATGGAGTATACTCCTGTACACACACTAAAACTAAATTCATAAATATACATACATATTTACGTACATATCTATGTAGTGACAGTAGTCACTGTTATAAAATAACATAGTAAACGATGAGTAAATCTAAATCTCTTTTAGAAATGAAGGAAAAATATACAAATTGAAACTTATTGAAGCTGTTTTCAAAATGTTGATTGAACAATAAAATCTTGTACACTGAAATCAGGTCATTGGCTACTAGTATGTATATTAGGGTGGGTCGATTTTTTTTTGGAAAAAATTGTAGGGGGGAAATGGTTCTGCGAAGAATTCTAATTAACTTTGCTCTAGAAACCATAGATCCAAAACGATTTTCGATCCCGCGCAAATTTGAGAGTATGTATGTGTGTTGTAAATATTTAAGGCAATGAAAAAATTTGTTTAAGAAATTTTTACATACGTATGTATACTAAGTTATTGAAACAAAAATGATTACGTATACGTATTTGAAAATAACTTAAAAAAATTTGTTTTCATTTCTTTAAATATTTTGTAGCGGCTTGTAAATAAAAATATTATTTTTTTAAATGAGGAAAGTCTTTAAAGTCTTTCATCTTAAAAGAAAACTCTAATTTATTATCTTGGTTCCCAACACTTTCCTGTTAAAGAAAATCTTACACAAATCATGAAGTAAAACAATACTTACAACATAACTATTTTGGAATTTGCGCAAGATGGAAAATTGTTTGAGACCTATGGTTTCAAGAGCAAAATTATTTAGAACTCTTCGTAGAATCATTTCCCGATTTTTAATTTTTTGACATCCATACAAATCGACCCACCCTAATGTATATACATACATGTATGTTTTTGTGGAAGTACTTACAAACGAATGAATAAATAGAGTTATCTACCAGCAAACATTTTATAATTTTGGCTTTTTAAAAAGTTGTATGCGATGTTTGTTCAAATTTTCGATAGAGAATTTATTTTAAGATCTTCTGTAAAGTGTAAATTGAAAAAAAAAACATTTATTTTAAAATTTACTTATTTAAGTAAAACCAAAAGTTAAGACCATATACTCATTTTTTAAGCCTCCACCACTACAATTGTTGGTAAAAATTTACAAACATATGTTTTTGTTCCTAATGACCTGGCAAGTCTATAACTAAAAGATTGTCTATACATTTTTAAAAAATTAAACTTTGACTACAACTCTCAGATGCAGTTTATTATACAAAATGAACAAAGAACGTTAAAAGGAATTTTAATAAAATTATATTTGAACCTTATAAAAAAATTACTCAAGATATCTAACTAATATTACATTTTGCAAAAGAAAAACCTTAAATTATTTAGCAAAATCAAGGCTATGTGCAAAAATCTCAGTCGACCTTTTCAAACTTTGACTATAAAACAAACTTTTGTTAAAATGTTTATTTGAATGCATTTGTATGCATATAAACATATTACATGATTTGTCACAATTAAACGTAAATAAAAATTTAGAACTTCTTAACCACAATTTAGATTTTTTTGAATCTTGCCTAAATTAACTGGGTTGTATTTTGGATTTAGCTTATATTCAATATACCGTAAGCAATTTCCTTTTAGAAGCAGACCACAACTAGTACAATTGTTACATACTACTTAGCCACTCTTCATACGTTAAACTTATAGTTTTTTAGGTGAACGTTAAATACAAAAAAAAAATGGTAGCAGTCACACTTGTTGTAAGTTCTAGTTTTGCTGCAACAATAACAATAAGTAAGAATTCTTTTAAACAAAATAGGCAAATGCATACAAACAAGCACATGCATTTAACCATAAACTAACAAAACAAACAAAATTTTAGCTGTTTTTGTTGTCATTGTGATTTTTGTTATTGTTGTTATATTGGTAAGTAACCTATTTGGCATCTAAAACCGAAATCGTATATTTCTTTCTTTTATTAAGCAAAACACAAAACTGACACACACACACACACACACAAATATCTCTGAGCACAAATACTCGCTCATTTATTATTATAAAAACATACACACCTATACATACATATATTTATTCATAGTTTTCGTTTCGTTGTGGTTTGTTTGAGTCGAGTTTTGGTGTCAGCAATTGCTTTTCGAAACAGCAGCAACAACAACAGCAGCAAATTTAAGAAAAAGTAGAGAAAAAAAGTATTGGCAAAAAATAAAATTGTTAAAAATATGTGTACGTATGTAGATGGTTTTGTTTGCCAAATCCGGAATATTGTTGACAGCGTTACAGACGCCAAAAATTATTGAAAAACTCACAAAAAGTACAAAAAACAAACTAACAAACCAGTAAAATGTTTGGCTTCTATTGGAAGCTTAGATACAAAAACAACCAAATCCAAAATATAGACTTGTTCTCAAACAATGACAGTGACTGGATTAAGTGAGATGGGTGAGATAATTTAACAAATAATTGGACTAGAATATTTTTGTTATTGGAACTTTTTCTTGTTTGTTTTTGCCATTTCTGTTGTTATTATCCTTTCTCTATGTCAAAAAGTTATTATGCAATTATGGTCTTAGCCGGGTTGCTTGTAAATATGTATTTGTTTTTTTACTTTATTAAGGTTGTAAAATGTAGATCATATAATGTTTAAATAATTTTGAAAGATGTTACAAGATTTTTCACGCTTATGTGATTCTTTTATAACCTTTTAGTATTTAGAAGAGATGATTTTAACTATATTTTTTTATTGAGATTTAAGACAATAGTGTTTTTTTTCAACCACTAAAACAATTTTTTGTTGTGTTTAGGTATCATCTACTTTTTTTACATGAAATAAAATGAAATATTTTATATGGAAATGGAATACAAAACAACTTAAACATTTCAAATATTTTATTTACGAATTAAACATTTCGCATTCAGAATACAACACAGGGACAATTAAATCAGTTCTTAATATGAGAAATATTTTTTAATGTATTTACAATCTAAAAAAGATTTTTAAAAAATTATTGTTTTAAATAAAATTTACAAAATATTCAACAATCTGTTATTGAACAGTTTTTCAATAAGGGTGGGTAAAGGTTCATTCCAATTTATTTAGTTGAGATAAAAGAAAGCTGATGCTTGTAAGACAACGAGAGAAAAGTATCTGTCTATAAAAAATCCTTCGTGAGATAGAATTTGTGTGGTTTTTTGTTTTTTTTTATGAGTTGGGATCTTTTGAGTTTCGCCATACCATAGTTAGTCGGCAAACATTGCCAAGCCAAAACGGTCTGCAACATAAATTCAGTTGCACTGAACAATAAACAACTAGTTATATTTTCTTTTGAATAAAAGATTAGTTATAATATTATATATTTGATGAATTCTCACATTTGAAAACATTTTTTGTTTAATTAATTTTTTTTGAAAAATTACATACACAGAGGGAAAAAACCGTTCGAAAAACACCGAAATTGATACCATCCGTTGTCAAAAGTGAGCTAAGCACGTTTTTTTCTTGATTTGACAACGGTTTGTTATTTCAACAACAGCCGTTCTTGTTTAGACAGCGCTTCGTTCTTATTTCAACAACAACCGTTCTTGTTTTGACAACGTTTCGTTTTTATTTCGGCAATCGTTCTTGTTTTGACAACGCTTCGTTCTTATTTCGATAACGAACGTTCTTGATTGATGAACAGGTCGTTCACAATTTGACAACGTCTGGTATTTTTAGATTTTCTTTTTCGATTTAACATCATTTTGTTGTTGATTTGACAACATTTGGTATTTTTTATTATTAGTTTGACAACATTTGGTCTTAAATTTGTGAACGGATGTCTCGAAAAAGTGCATAATTTTAGAACGTCTTTTTCCCTCTGTGAACATATGTTAATAATGGCCCCTAATCATAGTCG
>NDXZ01051524.1:0-11556 GCA_003055125.1 Paykullia maculata
CGGTATAGCCGAATATAACGCTCTTACTAGTTTTATATTACATTTTCCAGCTTAAATTTTATTCGACAATTCTCTGCTTTTAATTGTTAATGGAAGACTGACAAAATGTCGTTTAACATAAATTAGATGAATGTTAAAAATGTGTGTATGCGTATATGTATCAACGTTAAAAAACTTCTTTATTTCTAATATATAAAAGCTTATAAACAGGACACATAAATGTACATATGTATGTATATTTTGTTACAGAAATTTATATCCAGTGTTATTGTCTCTCTCCAATCCACAAGATTAAATACATATTACATACATATATGTATTTATAAATATAAATATTTGCGGGTATGCGAAATACCTATTAATACATACAAACATACATACATAAATTGAAAAATGCTTGTATGTATGTATAATTTTTAAAAAGGATTTAATTTTCATCATTGAAATTTTCCATTTACCAATTAGTTAATAAAGGACAAGATGTCATCCATACTCTTGCATATTAAGATAAACAATCAATCACACCTAACAATTAACATACTTTTATACACACTTATTTACGTAAAGACATACATACAAACATAAATATATATATATATATATGTACATACATATGTGTGAATCGCATGTATATTTAGGCTGACTATTCGTACTAATTTCATCAGTACATGTACCGATTTTTCATCAGGTGTACTGATTAAAAATGTGTGTACTGTTAAAATTATGCTAATTATGCAATGTTGGGGGCAAATTACGGCATTAGATATCGAATGAAATTTTGTTCGATCGATCGAGTTTTCTGTGCATTTGGTATAGGAATTCTAATTAGAATTTTTTTATTTTCGATCGATATCGAATGCCGTAATTTTTTTTACCGACAAATTACACAGTAAACAAGTAAGAGCGCTGCATTTGGCTTTGCCGAATCTTATACATATACCCTTTACCAAGTGTATGTATGAATGTTTGTATGTCCAAAAGATAGTTCAAGTGTTGGAAAACTTATTTATTTTTGCTTATATCTCAGCCGGTTATTAATGGGTATTGCCAGTTTTCAATACCGATTTTTTCGAAAATAAGTTAGATACCACATACAACTCTGGGTGAACTGTGGAGTTGTGTGTACTACGAAAGCTTGATTTCAATCAACACACGGACAGACGGACATGGCTTAATCAACCTCTCTATCTATAAGGACGCAGAATATACATACATATATACTTTATGGGATCGCAAATAAATATTGTAGAAATTATAAAGGGTGTAAGGGCCACATTTGTGAAGGGTGTAAAAAATTCATAAAATGTAAAAAATTGATAAATGAAAATATAAATAACTTTTTATAGAAAAAAATATTACACGATAGTTGGCTTCAATTGTTTTTTAATTATTCCTTAATTAAATACAATAATGTTTATAGAAAAACTTAAATAATATTTTTTTTTGCAAAAGCTAAAAAGCGTTGTAATTTCAAATCAGAAAAAATGGTCACCCTATATTTATTCCTATAAATAAAGATATACGGCGTTAAGCTTGTTGCGGATAAATATGTCATTTCCTGTCGTTTAAATAAGCAGAATTGAAAAATATAAATAAATAAAAACAACAACAAAAACATATCCACACATACATACATATCTTCATACTACTTATGTATATGTCGTTTGGTAATACTCATACAAAATTATCATCACAGAGTTTATGATACAAAAAAATAAGAGACACCTTAACATGCTCCCGCGCCACCATTCTTGGGTGAGCACAATGGAAAAAAAGCATTTAAAGTTTCCCTCCAATAAGCAAGAGGTAATATACATACATATGTATAAAACAATAGTGATATTTTTATACCCTACAAAAAAGGAATTTGTATTTTACGTTATACTTTTGTGTCAATGTTGGCAAAGCAAAAAAATAATTAATATATACATACCCTGCAGAAAGCCTGGGGTCAAGTGTCTCCAAGTCACCACTTTTGTCGACTATTGTGGTGACTTTTTGGTCTCCAAGTCACCACGTTTGTCGACTATTGTTGTGACTTTTTGGTGATATTGTCAACCAAGCGTCAATACTTTTTGTTTTGCAAGTAACAAGTACCAAAGTGTAGACTAAAATGACTAAAATCTACTAGTGAATCACTGGTTCCAATTTCTACATATGGTCCCAGAAGAACTACCTAGTCAATAGTACGAATGTCAGAAGTGGATTTTCGATGACACGCACATGTTAAATGTCTATAGTAAATAGCATTGGCTGGGGTATAATAAGTCACTAGTACTGGTGACTGTGTCAATAGTAAGTCAGTACAGTTTCACTATTCGTAAATACTTGCATACATACATACATATAATTCATATGCATTTTTATGTATATGTAGTATACGTATATATGTATAAATACATTTAATATATATCAAAGTAAAATTCACTGAAATTATGCTGAAGAACAAACCTATTTGATCTTGGCTTTAATAGGTCCATCATTTTATCTAGCTTTTACCAACTTCCCTCCTGGCATTAGCTTATAGGACCTACCTAAAATAACCTTGAAACGTACAAAATAAATTTTACTTAAACACAAACTTCATAACAAAACTTTTCGATGACCCATTGGTCCCGTATAAGACCCACTTTCAGAAATATTGCAAAAGCTTATTAAACTGTTAAAAATATAAAAAATGAAGATAAAATTTGAAATAAATATTCAGTATCACATATAATTTTATATTTAATATGTTGGGGTGTACGGTATGACCGACTATTTCTCTCTTGCTAGTTGTAATTGCATTGGATTCCTGAAAATATATATGATAAGATAATTCACAAAGTGGCGAATCTCCATACATGTATGGCACTGTTAGTGTTGAAAACCCAACACTGATGATACTAAGCAACAAGTAATCAATATTTTTCTGGATTCCAAAATTATATCTTCGGGATCTCTGATATCCATTCAGAAAAGAAACTTTTTAATAAATTCCCTATTTCTATTTCTAACAATTTCCATTTAAAATTTGTTTTTATTAATAAATTTTAATTTTTTACTTTTGCCATTTATAAAACACTAGCGAACCCGGCGAACTTCGCCTTGACCCAATTTTAAGCCTTCAGACAAACTTTAGAGTAATAATACAATACAAATATTTAAATTTTCAATGTGATTTATTTGAATGGAATCAGAAGAGTAATAATACAACACAAATATTTAAATTTTCCGACTTTTCCGGAGAGATTTTCCAATTTTCCGCATTTCGCATTTTCCGCAATTTTCCATGATTTACAATAAGAACTTTCTATTTTTTGATTTGGAAAGCCATTAAGGAATAATTTTACACAAAATTTCATACAAAAACTCGATTTTCGATTTTTCCAATTTTCCGACTTTTCCGGAGGGATTTTCCTTCTCGAAAATACGAACAACTGACAAAAATTTTTTTACACCATTTATATACATAGAAGATATAGATTTCAAATAAATTTGTTGTTATATAATTGTCATATTTATTATTTGTTGAACATTATCTATATACATATGTATATAAAATAGTAAGTTGACTGATTGACTGATTGAGTGTTTCATCATCGCACAGCCCAAACGGATAAAGCTAGAGACTTGAAATTTGGACTGTGGGTTACTCTCACATTGTATAGATCCACTAAGAAGGGATTTTCGGAATAACTACTAAACCAATAAACATTGAAACATAATTTAAACCACGTTCGTCACTTCTCTAAAAATAAAGAATACGTTTTCGGTACTTTTTGGAAATTCAAACGTATAGGAATAAAAACGGAAAAAACGGGAAAAGTGTTAATTAGTAAAAAAAACTGGTCCGATTTGAATAAAATTTAAGTGGTAGAAAAGGGGAAAGTTTGAGTAACCAGTTTGGGGTAGCGAAGCAGACCGGATCCAAGCTAGTAAATTTATAAATTTTGAGTTTTTTTTTTTAGAACATTTTTGTTATATTTTCATAATAAAAAATTTTTAATTAATTTAATTTAATATAACTTTTTTATAGAATTTTTTTTTATAAATTTTTAATTGTATTTCTTAAATTTGTTTAATTCGCAACATTTATGGTTTTTAATAAATTTCTTTGCAAAGGGTCTATGGTTTATGGTTTTTATGGTTTTTAATAAATTTCTTTGCAAAGGGTCTATGAAAGGTAAAAAAGATAATAACTTAGTTTTTGCTAATACATATACAATGTATATTATACATATTATGTATATGTACGGTGACCTACCGTTCTGTATTATACAGAACAGTACAGTATTTTAGAGCTCTGTTCTGTATAAATTATTTTAATGTATAAACTCTTAAAATGTTCTGTATTTTATTTCGAGTTCATTAATTGTTGAGTATTTTTATAAAAAAAAAATAAATATCGTGAAGTAATATAGTTTTACGTACATATGTAGCTAAAGTCATATAGTTTTTTCACCCATATCTCTGCGGCATGTCATACACACAAATATTACAAACATGTCGGTAGGTTATCCAAAAGCTGCAGTATATTAATTTTTGTGTAAAAAATTGTTGTTTATTTTGTATTTTTGCAACAACAACTTTAATGTGTTTTCTGTTTTGTTATATTTATTGTAGCGACGCAATTACCTTTTTATAAACAATTTATAGTACTAAATGGGTTCTTTTACGTTAAGTTCTACATGGGAAGATTTTGAACCTCGTTTAATTATTATTAGGGGAAAAAATTAGTTAAACATGTTGATACTGCATAATTTGAAGATCTAGCTCTTGAAAAAAATTATAAATCTGAAAAAAAAATTTTAAAAGAATCAGAATGATAAGTCTGCAGAAAATCGTCAGGTGAAAATTTTATACATTTTAAAAAAGTGATCAAATATTGCAATCGAAAGGGTATTTTCTCTTTTAAATAATATTTAAAATACTAAAAAAAAAAAACAAAAAAGGAGACTATTAAAGTCATTTTTATTTACAAAATTAAACTATAATTTAAATTGTACAGAACTTAAAAATATTTAAAAGAAAATGAAAATTTTTTTCATCTAAAAATATAAGAGTCAGATGTGTTTTTTTGTAATTTGTAAATATGTATGTATGTGAGAATTTTTTATGTTAATAATTTTACTGTCATGATCCTTTTATAAGTTTTTGTTAATCTCTTTTTTTTGTATTTTTTGTACAACATAATTATGTTAAATAAGAAATCAGTGTATTTAAATAAATTTGTGTTTGTTTGTATAAGAAAAAATTTAAAGAAAAGTTAATTTTTTCTTGTTCTGTATTTTGATTTAAAAAATATGGTCACCGTATGTATATTGTTAATATAACTGCAGTGGTACCGCGCCATCTGGTGGTATAAGGGGTATAAGCATATTAATTAAAAAATTAAAAAAAATCGTAAATAATTTAATAAAATTGTTTGTGTTTCCCTAAATTTGGTTATAGGTTTTGCGTTGTATTTGGTTTTATTACATTTTTTTAAACTAAAACTTTTTGCTCATCTTTGTGCAAAGTGTATTATCATATTAAATAAAGATGTAACTTAATTTAATTAACGATCAAACTTAACTTGTAAAGAATAATATGTTTATCAACTATGGAAGACCGAAAAGAAAAGTATTTTTTTTAAATTTAAAAGTCTTTTTGCAAAGCGACATATTCTTCAAAAATACATACATACATACGTATGTATGTACATATGTATATAATAAAATTACATTTCTTTTTGTTCAATCTTAATGTGCACATTTGCTGTTAAAGAAGGTTCCCACATTGAAGCAATACTAAAACGTATCACTTTGCAGACAAGTGCCTACAACAAGAGTTGATTATAACGACGACAGCAACGACAAAATACATATACGCTATCATGAAAATTCAAACTCTTAAAAAATATTGTAACTTGTAAATTTTTCCATACATTCATGTTTGTCGTTGTTCGTATTCTTTAAATGTCATAAATATAAATTGACTATCTAAGTATCTAAAAACTGTCTGTAGCTTTTAAGTGGACCATCAATGACCCGCTAAATGTGCGTCAAGTCAACCAAGTAGGGTTTGGGATTTCTTAGGCAATTAATGTTAAAATGTTTATAATTTTTTTTAACGTAATGGAAAAGGGCGCACGTAATTAGTCATATTAATGTACATATATTTTAGGCCCTTATCTATCTGTCTGTTGAAAACACACACACGTCCAAATTACTCAGAGTAAAGATTACTCAGGATGTTTATAACTGTTAGGTACAAAAAAAATTGCAAAACATACCACCGAATTTTTTTTATTTTTTTAAAATTATATATAATCACTGCTTGACACCTAAAATTGATACATTTAAAAGCTGCCATCTGCTACACTTTTTTTGGTAACTGGCAACGCGACTAAGGTTAGGTTGATACAAAGAATCGATCTTACAATTTTAAATACGGGGTTACCTTAACTCATTTATTTAACTTATTTGCTTTTGAAATGTTATTTAGTTTTTATTGTTGTATATTTTGATTTCTGCAACGTCAAATTTATTTTATATTTTTGCTTTAAAAATTTGTAATTGTTTTTATCTTCGAAATATTCTGTTCATTTTAATTTTTATGAAGTTTTGTATAAATTTGTAATACTGTTGCATACAAACTTATAGTGAAATTCCAGTTTTAATTTTTTTAAAGAAAACAAGTAAGAGCGCTATATTTGGCTATGCCAAATCTTATATAACCTTCACTACGTGTATTTACGTTAAAAAATTTTTTTTTTGCCGATATCTCGAAAACATTTTTTTTCTTATGTCTCGAAAATTATTTCTCAAAAGGCATGTCTAATTTCTGATCGTTTGATACCAATACCGCGTCCGTACAACATCGGGGGGCTGAGAAAACTTGATTTCAGCAGAAGGTAGTCGTCTTTTTTGGCTTATATCTCGGTCAGTTATTAAGCGATTTTACTGATTTTCAATAGCAAACATCTCAGGAGAATTTCTGATTGTTTGATACTACTAACGAGTTCGTACGACATCGGAGTGCTGAGAAAACTTGATTTCAACAGACGGACAGACAGACAGACAGACTGGCATGACTCAATCGACTTCCCTATCTATAAGGATTCAGAATATATATGCTTTATGGGGTCGTAAATGAATATTGTCGAAATTACAAACGGAATGACAAACTTATATATACCATTATCACCTCTGGTGAAGGGTATAAAAATATTTTGATTTCTTGATAAAATATTTAATTTTTGGTACAATCTCGAATATTTTGCAAATATACATTTTTACTTAAGTTCTATTTTCTATTAAAAAAAAAAAAAACATACTAAAGATTTAAATTAAAACAATATAAAATTTTTATAAAATTTTAAGCAAAGTTTCTTAAAGAACTTTTTTTTTAATTTGCTTTTAAACAAAGTTATGTTGAAATTTTCATTGAAATTCAGACTTTTTAGGTAAAATTTCGTTGGGTTGTTGACATTCCTAAATATTTTTAAATATATCATGAATTAAATGTAATTTATTTGTAAAGAAATTTTATGCAAAGTTTCGAAATTTTATACCCTTCACCAGAGGTGATAAGGATATATATAAGTTTGTCATTCCGTTTGTAATTTCTACAATATTCATTTGCAACCCCATAAAGTATATATGTTCTGAATTCTTATAGATAGGGAAGTCGATTAAGCCATGTCCGTCTGTTGAAATCAACTTTCCTCAGCCCCCCGATGTCGCATGGACACGTTATTGGTATTAAACGATAATTTTTTTTGCGTAAATACACGCAGTGAAGGGTATAAAAGATTTGGCACAGCCAAATATAGCGCTCTTACTTGTTTTTTGTAAGACTTGGTTTAAAAATTTAACAAAATAAACTAAATTTTGTATCTAAATATGTATTTAAAAAAAATATTAAGCGGCTGAACTAAATAATTTAAAATAAATTAATTAATTAAACCCAATTTAAACTTAAATTTTTAACACAGATATTAAACAATTTTAGTTAATTTTTCAAGTTTTTAAATTAAAAGAATTCCAGCTTTAAAGGCAGTTAAAACCATGCGAGTATTTTTTTTATTTAAGTATGTAGGACACACATATGCACGACAAACCAATAAAAGGCAGCTTATGAAAAAAGTGCTTAAATGATAACAGACCCAATTAAGTCAATTTTAAACTAATGAAATAATAAATGTTTCGCACAATCAACAATCAACATGAGTTTCTGGCAAACACTTGTGTGTGACACTGCGAAGCATTTTTGAACGGTGGGTGAGTGCAGCAAGTTATAATAATGATATAAATACTTTATGAGTGATACACACATGCAGAGTTCTCAGTTTTAGGGATTTGACCCCAAATAGGGGATTTTTGCTTGTGATTGGGGATAAGATTTTCGTAAAAATCCCCAGGGGGTTTTTCTGGGGAAAAAAACTTTTTTGGCTGGGGATTTCTTGGGATTATATTTTATTATAAAACTTGTTATTAAGTTTTTCTTTTACAAACAGCATGTTCAATAAAAATGCATTAACTGAGGTATCAGAAGATTTTGATTCTGAAGTTTTAAAAATTATAGACAATGACACACAATTATTTTATTCCTATTACATACATATTTAGAATTCAAAGTACAAAAAAAATTACTTTCAAAAGTATTCACTACAAATAAATTTAATAAAATAAATAAATGTATTTTTGCTTTTTAGGGAACCTTGGGGATTTTGGGGATAAGAAAATAGCTATTTTGGGAATTTTCGGGGATGACAAATTGAAAATTGGGAATAAGGTCTAAAAAAGAAACTGGGAACTCTGCACACATGTATCCATAATGTATGTAAATTGATCTGATATAAAACATTTACTTATATTGTCTACATACATTTGTAGATATAATAAAACAAGGAATATTTTAAAGATTTAAAATTAAAGAAACGTTTATGTCTGATATATTAGTTTTTGTTAGCATATACTATTTGCAGACAACAATACGATAATTTAACGGTCTAACTTTAAACTTAAAACTTATTATAGTTATAGAACACTTTTTGTCTTATAAACTACTTATAAGAAATATTAAGTATAAACGTTCAGTAAACTTATAAATCGTATGTAGTTGGTTACTCTCTCTATGTCGGTAACTGCCTGTTACTTTATTTCCCAAGTTTGTTTAGCGATGCACACTAGTATTTATAATATACGGTCTAAAAATTTTAATGACGACAGTTAGTTTATCCGATTAATTTTTTTCAAGCTCTCTTTTAAAGTTGTTTCTACTACCAAATCACCATCAAACTAATAAATTCGCGTTTGAGCAGACGTGTACCTGTTCAACTCCAAATGAGCCTTTATCATGCGGTTAAAGACAATTGTTTTCCTATTTTTTACCAAAAGAAACAAGGAACAATGTGAATAGCTTTACATACAAATTACTTTAGCAAAAACTTATATTATTCATTGCAAAAGACTTTCAACCTTTAAGTGTTGTAGGATATCCTTATACCAAATGCGAATGAAAATGCTCAAAAAAAAAAATTAAAGAATATGCTAAAAAATATTTTTGTATTGTAGCGATACTATCACTGCTATACTGATAAACAAACAACACCCAAACACATAAGTACTGTAGAGTGGTCAAACTTATAAAAACTGTGTGTTTACATTAAATATAAATAATGCGTGAGAACTTACGCCACATAGTAACCACACGTGAAGAATATCACATTACTTCAGTTTGTTCTACTGAATGTCTGGCCTAACTTAAAGAGGCACAATTATAAACATAACTTAACAACACGAAGCAGTACTGTTTGTTTAGAATATAAAGTGCAGTATCAGCAAATTTCATAGTACGTCCACAATAGTGTTGAACCAGTAGCTATGTTTAAATACTAACATATGTAAATCTAATTCTAGAATAAGTACTTACCAACACTGTAGAATTACTAGATAACTTTCATACCTCTCAAACTTAGTATATAAGATTGTGCTCCCTAGCGGAGCACATCAGACAAATAACTAATAGTCGAGCTAACATTGCGTGGCTCCTTAATAAATAAATAAATAGTTTAGCTAACACCGAGTGGCTCTTATTAATAATTAAAAAATTGTTTTAAATAAATCTAATATAATATTTAACATGGGCATGTGACTCTGATGTAATTTTGTCGTCATCATGAACCAACATTTGCTACATGTCGTGTACTTTCACTTTTTAAATTAAAAACCACCCAGTTATATTTCTTGTACTATCAAAATTTTATCGCAGGTAGCCCCTACAACTCATTTCAAAAATGTTACCGATATGCTAAATATTTTCGTGACGTCAGAGACACATACGCATGTTGCTTTTTAAATTTCGTGTACTATAGGCTTTACAGTATGTAAATTTTTGGGTTGAGAATGAAAGCCAATTTAAAGCCCTGCTACTTCGTTGCCATCTGAGACGTGCTTTTCAGCAGCCGGTAAAATTTTGAATGGTAGCCGAAGTCGCTTAAACTTAAACCAAATAAGGTGGACATAAAGTATATATATTCTGAATCCTTATAGATAGGGAAGTCGATTTAGCCATGTTCGTCTGTCCGTCTGTTAATATAAAGTTTCCTCAGCACCCCGATTTCGTACGGACGTATTATTGGTATCAAACAATCAGAAATTCTCCTGAGATGTTTGCTATCGAAATCTAGTAAAATCGCTAAGTAACTGAACTTTTTATTTTTACTTAAAAATTATTATATTTGTGTGTAATACATGCCTTTTTGTGATATTTGAAATAAATTTACTAATTGGCACAAAATCAGCAATGATATGGGCGAAAAACCTCTATAGACTAAAATGTTAATCATAAAAAAATCAAGTTTTCTAAGACTTTAAGACTTTGGACGTGGGGCAATTTGAATAAAATTTGAAACTTTAGTATATTTAAACAAAAAAAATTGTACGTTATGTCTCACCTTAAAAACCATGAATTATGTACGTGGTAAGAAAAGGAGAAAGTTTGCGAAACCAGTTTGGCACTTTTTCGAATAAAAAAAGATTTTTTAGAGTTTGTTGAGGTTTAATAAAAATTAATTTTTGAATATTGTAAAACGAATATGAATGAACACTTTTGACAGGTACTTTTAATGTTTACTTAAGCCATTGGTTAATAAAATCATTACGATTGGGGAAGCGAAGCAGACCGGGTTTAATATAATTTAAATTACAAGTGTTTTTGAAATAGAATGCGGTGATCTAGTGTCGCTGTTTTTGGTCATATGTTCCTACTAAATACTACTTCTACTTCAACTTGAGTTAGAACTTAATAAACCAACTTCTGTTTTAATTTAATTTAATTTTTCAACATTTCTATAGCAAAAAAAAATGATTTTATTCCTGAGGCTAACATATTGTTGGTATTACAGTATCGGGGGTATAAAATTGTACTTAGGTATGTTACATACCGTCGGAAAGGTTAATTTGTCTAGTTTCTCAGCATAAGTTTTATTTTTAAGGTTTTAGAAACACTCGCACACAAATAGGAAAAAATTCAAAATACTCAAAAATTGAGATACAAAATATTTTTTTTCATAGATATCCCACTCGC
>NDXZ01051531.1:0-10541 GCA_003055125.1 Paykullia maculata
AAAATTTATTTTTTAATAAATAACGAAAAATCCGAATCATTTTCCATTTGCAAAAAAAAATTTCGATAAATTTTCTGTTCAAGAAGAAATTTTATAGGAAAATTATTTACATGGAAAATGTTCTTGAAATTCAAAGTTAATATATTTAAATATTTTCTATTTGTTAATATTTTCTTCGACCTTAAATTTTTGTAATTTTTCTTATAGAAATTTTTTACTAAAATATCAGTTAATAAAAACTATTGTTTGATTATCTATAAATTAAAAATAATCGTTATATCCTTTGTATGCAGCAAAATTAAACAAAAATTCTTTGTTTATAAAAAATGTCTTTGTCTTAATCTAAAAATTTTTTAAAACATTTTAATTTCCACAACATTTGTTTTTTGAATTGTACTAACGTTTGCAGTATTAAAGTGATGATGTTGAACGTTTTTGCTATCTGCGAAGCACAATTTTCAAAAGTGAAAGCAGCAAAGAAGATACGCAGGTCAGACTTTACACGATGTAGCAAGTGTATGACACTCTTAATAAATTCTAAGATTTGAGGATTGCAGAATATCCAAACGTAGAGATTTTTAATAGCAACGTAAAGTACGTGTTTCTATAAAATGAGAATATCGAACTGCGAAACTTTTTTGAACCGCTGACTCAGGCATGTTCTATAAATATTCAGGTTAATCATTATCTAAAATCAAGGTTGGAAAATTAAAAATTAATTAGTTCCTTCATATCAAAGCAAATTTGTTTGGCTAGCAGAAAGCTAACGAGAAATTAGAGTATTAAATATATTAAATAATATTAAATATAATATAGACAATTTTAAGGTATTTTTCTTTGTTTGTTATTATTAAATATTCAATATTTTGCTATTCTTCGGATAGAATTTTGAGCAATCTATAACAAATTTTTTACATTTTATAGATTCCTAAAGATGCTGTACGAAGGATAGCGAAATATTGAATATTAAATAATAAAAAACAAAGAAAAAGAACTTAAGCTTGTCTATTTATTTAAACAGATATTCAATAATTTTTTAAGATATTTAAAAAAATTTTTGACTAATCAATATTATTTTTCCTTGTGTATTTTGTTAAACTTCGCGCTTTTCATAAAATACATACCACAAATCCTATTCGTTTACTTACCTACACATCTTTATATGTACATGTTGATAAACATAGGTTCATATGTATAAATGTAAATTTATGTTGTACTATTTAGTATTATTCTTTTAAAAACGATAGGTTTGTAAATTTGTACACCTTTTACTCAGGGGAACATAATTTGCTTGTGCGAATATAAAGTGAAAGAATATAAAAAATAAATAAACCATTTTTGCTTTTAACGGAAATATGTACAAAGTATCATACACTTAGATTATAGTGTACTCCTACTCTTGTGCTCTCTACAAGATACTTCAAAACTAACTAAGTACTCATACATCAGTGATGCCGTTTGCTAACATAACTTTTAAGCCTTTTTTCTCTATTTTCAGGTTAAACGTAATGCTAATAGAATCTTTAAGTGAGAAATCGTAACGGGGCTAAATCCTTTAACCAAAAGCTTTTAACTCTAAATTTATTAAGATATAAGAAGCTTCTTAGTTTAAATGATTTCATTAAAGAGAAAACATTTTAATTAATATTTAGGTTCTTTCATTTTCAAATGCATGTATAAAGATAATTTTAAGGAACTAAACCTTACAAGAGCTGACTATAATAGTCAGCTTTTGCATTTTTGTTAAAATAAGCTGCCTGCCTTAAAGATAACAAAGTAACTTTCCTTACTAAATATCAGACTTATTATTAGAGAGATCAAAATTTTTTTTATATTAAGTGAAGATTAATTAAGAAAATAAAGACAAACAATTTTATTTATTAATTTTTTACACCATCAGTTATGTAGGGAATAATAAGGACATAATAATTATGAATTCAAATAAAACGCACAATAATGAAGGTATTGTGCTGACATTTTTTCTAAGTGCATTATACATGTAACGCCTTACTGAAGAACTTGCAAGTATCGAGCGTTCGATACTATTGAAAAATTTGTGCATGATTTTTTTGCATGTGTCGGCTGAAACGTTGAAATTTTTGCCCGCGATATTGCATCCATGCCTTTATATACATCATATAATCCTTTAATTCCCAGTGGAACATAGGGCCACTAAGCATAGGTCTTAGTAATAATTTTAATTTGGGGGAAAATAAGTGATTGGCCTATAGCTCTCCTAGGTTGGTTCTGGGACTGCCAGCTGAGCCACCAGCCTGGCTTGGTGAAAGTCAATAGCAAATTTAGCAAATATACCTACATGTCTTTAGTCTTAAGTTATTAGTAGTAATTTTTAAAGATGCTGTTTAAACGTTGAGCAATTAAAGGAATTTTTAAGATGTGTCAATAATAAACTACAACATTTACATACATGTTTTTTGTTTGGAAGAGCTCTGTTAATTCCAAGCATATATTTATGAAAATAATTATTAAAATTGTGTGATTAAAGGTGGAGCAAAATTTTTAATTTTGTTATTTTCTATAAAACATAAAGGAAGAAATCAAAAATGTAACTTTTCTCTTAAAAATTTTAAATATTTTTAAACTACTTCTGGCAACATTGGTACTCATATTCATATCTATTTGTCATCGGTATCTGAAAAACAGTGTTCAGTGTTTAGTGTACATAAACATACATAGGTACGTATGTGTAAATGTTATTGTTGTTCTGTTTTTCATATTTTTTAAATTTATTTGTATGTTGATGCTCACTTTTATGCAAAAGTGTGTATGTGTTTAGGTACTTTGGAAGCCACTGAGCATATATTAAAATATGTTTTCTTTATGATTACACACACTTTAGGGACATTACAAGTATTATGAGTAGATACACTTTAACTTGTGGCAAACAAAAAAATGACAACTAAATTCGCACAACACACACATGCATAAAAAAGGTAAATAAATATGCACAAACAATATACAAAGTGCATATTTACAATTTGCATATACATATGTATGTATGTATACATATGTATATATATTCAAAAAATAATAAGCAAAGCTTTCCAAATAAATGCATTTATATGCCAATGCATTCAAAGTAAAAATAATTATTTATTTATTTCTATTTAAATATTATTTGTTACAAAATGTGAAAGACCTAAATTTCTTTATAGCGACATAAGAACTAATAATGACAAACTAAATATTATTTGTGACATAAATAATAAGTTTAAAAATTTGTTTTTAAAATGATTAAATGTACAGATGCCTTATGCATATTGGTGTCATTTACATTATTTTATTTCGCAATTAATCTGCTACATTATTAGATTTTATTCATATCATTGTTGTTTATTTCAGAAAAATCTTACACTTAAGAAATGTTTATTTAATACGCAAATATTTATGCCTAAAATGCACTTGCAACAAAATGTATTTTATAAAAAAAACTATTTGCGTAAGTAGAAATGTTTAAAAATTCTATAAGCAGTAAAATGTTTAGGTTAAAAGGCAGCACATATGAAACCCCACTATTTTTTTATACCCTTCACACATGTGGTAAGGGTATATATAGGTTTGTCATTCCGCTTGTAATTTCTTAAATATTCATTTGCGACCCTATAAAGTATATATATTCGGATCCTTATAGATTAGGAAGTCGATTTAGCCATGTCCGTCTGTCCGTCTGTCCATGTGTTGGTTGAGATCAAGTTTTCGTAGCTCCCATAGGTCACTTAGGGTTGTATGTGTTATCAAACTTTTGGAAATACTTTCGAAAAAATCGGTATTGATGGATAATAACCGGCTCAGATATAAGCAAAAAAAAAAAACGAATTTACTCAAAAACTATTATATTTGTGTGTAAGACATGCCTTTTGGGGAATTAAAAAAAAAAAAAAAATTTCGATTTTTAAGCAAAAACTTTTTTTCGAGGTATGTATAAGCAAAAAAAAAATTTTTTTTGTTTTTTTACACAAAAATTATTTTCTATGTATGTGGGTAAGACATGTCAATTGGGAAAAAAACAAACGAAATTTTTCTTTTACACATACGTGTGTTTTGAAAAAATACACGTATGAAGGGTTTATACTTACTTGTTTTTTATTGTAAGAGTCTTTTCATTTATTTTTTTTTAATAAAGCTAATAGTCACAAAAACTTATTATACGTCAAATTAAAATTGTATCCTAAAGATTTATTTTAACAAGTAAAATAAAACTTGCGACGAAATTTTTAAAGCAACATTGGTGACACACATATGTACATACATATGTATTTATGTATGTATTTGTATTCCGACATAAACATTTTTTAATTAGCTTTTTATTTTGTTATTAAATTTCCTATTTATAAACAGTTTCTAAAATTGATTTGTTTTGTAAAATTCTACAGATTTTGAATATTATTTTTAAAAATACCCTGCAGGGAGCCTGGGGTCAAGTGTCTCCAAGTCACCACTTTTGTGGACTAATGTGGTGACTTTTGGTCCCAAAAGAACAACCTAGTCAATAGTACCAATGTCAGTAGTGTAGTGGTAAATGTCTTTAGTAAATAGCATTGGCTGGGGTATAGTAAGTAACTAGTACTGGTGACTGTGTCAATAGTAAGTCAGTACAGTTTCACTATTGTCATTTCCTGCAGGGTATATAAGCTACACACATGCATATGTTTTTTTAACATACATACATTCTTATGTATGAAAACTTTCTTTAACATTCTTCTTAATAACACATATCGTAATAACTCAGGGGTAGTTTAAAGCTTTATCGTAAAAGCTCAATCGAAAGTACTTTACTTATGTATGTTAAATGTTGCATAAACCGTAATTTTTGGAGAAAATTTCACATGTTAAAATGTTTGAAGAAATGCATCTATAGAAATGTGTATAACGCTGTAGCTTTTAAAAATATTTCTCCTTTTAACATTAGATATCCCTTTTTTCACATAAGGACATACATAAGTGGAGAAGCGGAAAAGTTATAAATTAAGCCATAGAATGTTGTATAAAAACATAGAATGTTAACATATTTTTGTTCAGGACGTATGAATTTAAATATTAAAACGTAGTCTAGATTATTTGTGGACAATTTTATTTCGATTTCAATATTTTCTTTAGTTGTTTAAACATTTAGGAGATTTTCGTAAGGGGCTCTTGTGCTCGCTTACTACTTTTGTAATGTTTTGCATTTTTAGGGTAGGAGGTATTTGACCACGGTTGATTTTTGAACACTTTTATGGTGGTGGTGGATGTACATACATACATATTAAATACATAAAAATATATTACTTTAATAGACGGCAAAAATTTTGTAAATAATAATTTTCTATAAGAATATTTTCTTGCTTATACCTTTTTAAACCTGATTTTTCATTTAAATTGTTTTGAGGTTATATTTTCATGATAAATTATTTGAATAGCCGCTTTACATTTTTAGTCCATAATGATATACGTTTTTTTCTTAAATTTGTATTTTTGGTAGGTTTGGAAAGATGTTATGTGTGACTTAAATCTAAGGCGTTATTTAAAAAATTATTGTCAATTATCGGATGCATGGAAAAAAGCCGCAATCAACTGCTAACATTATAATTTGAAATGTTCTAATTAGGTCCTTTTATTTGATGTGCAACATGGATCGGCATTTTTTTTTTAAGTACATGATCTTATGATCTTTAAAAGGCGCTATATTGAATTAAATTTAACGTCACATATCCTGAACCAATGGATGATCAAGATGCTTTTATCGATGTCTCGTTTGTCAAATTATTTAAGTAGCTTAAAACAGATAAACATATATGTACATACACATACATACATGCATTCATACCGGTTTAAATCATAACTTTACCCTTTGCTTTGCTGTAGCCGGGTAAAAAACGTCATAACACATCAGACACGAATTCAAGCAATAGAGTGATTGATATTAGGTACTGTAAAGGCGCAAACATATACAAAATTTTATTTTATTGCAAAGAAATACCAGCAGAAATAGAAAACATGGCCATTTTTAGCTAAGGAAAATAAGTCAGTTCTAGGGTTCACTTACGCATCCAATAATAAACTTTCTGAACACCCAGAGAAAAAACATGGTTGAGTATGTTCATGATAAATCATGGTATTGATATAAAATCTGGTGATTGTGTCAATAGTAAGTCACTAAAGTTTCACTATTGACATTTCCTGCAGGGAATGTTTGATGGAAGTAAGTAATAATATGATCATTTCTATATGACAAGTTTAAAATAACGTAGAAAATGTTTTGATATAATAATTTTGCCAAATCAATTTTTTTGAATCAGATTCCTTTGATATGCTTCGAAAAGATAATTTGCCTTATACGAAGTATTGATTGGCGAAAGGTGTTAACTAGTTTTTCCTCGTAAAACCGGTAGGCTTTTATCAGATTGTAACGTATTATAGTCGCCGAGACTATTTGGCGACGAATTTAATTAGAATTATAAAGCAACATAACTTGTTACCCTGCTACACACTATACTTAGATAGTATTGGAGGAGTTCTTACAGTAAACTATATAAATAAATATATAAAAAATAAAATACATTAAAAAAATGTACATACGTGATAGTTATTCCACGTGGCGCAAAAATTGTAATTCGCATAAGTTATCTAAGGAGTGAAATAAGTAGTTCTCGTTTCTGTGGAAACTGGCTTTTCATTGCTGTATGAATTTTAAGCTTCATCTAAAATATTATTCAAATAATAGTTTGCTTTTAATTATATTCGCTCTCTTATAAAATTAAAATATAAAATATTATTGGAAAGATCGAAATTTTTAGTTTAACTAAGTTAATAATATATTAAATTTATTTTCATGTTTATTTTAAGCCCAAATTTTCTAAAAAGAAGTAGTATTCATTAAAAAAGAAAATTTGTTGATTTTTAATTTAAATTGCTTTAATCCTATAAAAAAGAATATAAGGATCATCGTAACCATCTGATGACCATTAATTTTACAGGCTTTAATTTGAGACTTCCTTATACGGGTATAAATATAAAAGAGACCATAAAAAATAATGACACAAATTTTACATACAAATTCGTTGTCTTATCTTTTTATTTTCTCCATGGTTTCTCTTGTATATATATTATTTGTGTGTGTGTAAAAATATACATAAATATTTGCATAAGTTAAACAATTTGCACTTTCCACATGCATTTGACACGTTTTTACCAAACAAACCAACCAACCAGCCAGCCGAAACTCTCTCGATACATAAGCAAATGGACCGCTACACAGATGTATAGACGAACATCATTACGTCAATACACTATCGTTGTATTTCGAAACCATATGCAATTTTACAATATAACTTACTATCAAAATATGCAAATATGGGTGAATAAAAATAAATAAAAAAAGCAGAGAAAATCATTTTTTTTGTAAAAAAAACAACATGAAATATGAAAAATACATAATATTTATTGACCACAAAGACCAAGTGGCCTTCTGCTGTTAAAATGGATCAGAACATTCGCCAGCCAAGTACCATAAACAACCCCTTAAAAAAGAGTGAAAAAAAAATTGAATCATGGTCAAGCAATGATACAAAATGTGTACGAATCAAATCAATAACCCAACTAATTTTGAAGGACAAGTTTTGAAATCCAATATTTTTCTAAAAACGCTAAGCGTTATGGTAAAGTTTTAAAAAAATGTTTCTTAAAATATGTGTATTTATCTTTATCTCTTAATTTTAAAGTCATTAAATTTTCTTTTGTATTTATTTTTAGTTTTATTTTTTGCTGGTTCAGTTCGGAATCTGCATATTTAACACCACAAAAATTACCATATTTTGATTTAATGCCAATAAAGAGAAAAAAAAATCATTTAACTGTTCAAACCTGGCTGCCATTAATTTATTATTTACTCGTAGTTATTTGTATGGGAATTTGTACACTTGTTATCTTTGTGGCAAGTTTCCCTGTAGTAAAGTCTAGAGTGAAATTAGCTGGTATTGTGTAGGAATAGCCAAAGCAAGTCAAAGTGTAATAACTTGTGGTATTTGCAGTTCAACAAATTTATTTTCGAAATATTTATGAGATTGTTGCACAGGGACTTAAAAGGAAAATTAAATTCATATTAAATATTCAATTGTGAACTTTAAGCTTAAACAGTTGTAATTCCAAATCAGATGTAATCCATTTCTAGTTTAGCTCTAGCCCAGTTGTTTATTCATTTCGAGTTTACTTCTAGTTAATCCTAGTTAGTTTAGTTCAGTTCAGCATTTACGAAAAAAAACTAAACATTAAAAAGGATATCTAATAATTGCTTTATTTTCTCTGAAAATGTATCTTTAACATTGTAGAAATCTTAATAGATATTTTTGTTTTGTTTTATTTGACCATGTTTGCTTTTTAAAAACTCTTTTAAATACAAACAGCGTTAAATAATTCTTTAACATAGTGGATACGCCTTTTTTGGTTAAATATGAGTAATGTGACCAAAGCTTTACAAACTTGTGTTTGTGCAATCACAATACGTGTGTATGTGTACGTTAGCACAGCAATATTATGAAGATTTTTTAGTGCTGAATAAAACAAATGGAAATAATTATTTATAACTTTTAAACAACGTTTCAGATTTATTTGAAACTTTAAACGTTAAAAGAGAAGGAGTCAGGCTTTAGAATATAGTTGAAAGAAAAAAATCGCTTGAGCTTAGTAGCACTAACAGTGGCATAAAGTAGAATACCAAATTTGTGATATTGTTCATTAAATTAAGTTTTCTAACAAATTTGTTAATAAGCTCATTGTTTTGAAAAATTATGTTATTTTACAATTGGGGGATTCACAAGCAACTTATGTCATAGTGTCTTATGTCCTAAAAATTAAAAATTGTTTAAGTTCTTTGTTATTGCTTTTTCTGTTTGGCTATGTATAGTTTACGACAGCACAATAAACATAACAGTCAGAGTCATATTATTTAAGGACACTTTTAGTATGCAAAGTAACTTAAACCATTTAAAATTTTTAGGGCTTGTGAATCCCCCAAATATGTATATTTTTGGTATTTGTATAATCAATTTATGATTTTATTAACTTAACACTTTCAATTAATACTTTTCTATATTGATTATAACTTTTTAAAATTATTTAAGCTTAATTAATTTTTTTATGGTTTTGTTATAGCTTAGCTCTAGTTAAGTTCCAGATAAGTTTCTATTAAGTTTAGCTTTGCTGTAATTCAGTTTTAGCATTTTATTATTTAATTTTTCTATAGAAGTTCTTTTTAAATTTTGGTTTCTTTCTATTTCAGGTTACGTTAAAATTGAGTTCAGTTTAAGTTTTTTTAGGTTCAGTTCAATCTCAGCTTTTGCCCGGATTTGCTTTGTTTTCAATTAGGTTAAGTAGAAACCACTGTTTCGTAATTTTTCCTTTGCCGGTAGTTACCAAACGATATTCAATAAATAAACGATTTAAAACGGAAGTACATAATGGAGCACGTATAAGAGATGTATTTTGAAAGAAAAAAATGAATGAGGTTTAGTTCTGGTCAATTTATAAAGGGTTCACGTTGTAGAAGTTACGAATTATAGAAGAAAAGAGCAAAATAAGTTGCAAATTATTTATGAATTATTGAATAGTTGGCAAAGCAAACTTAAAAAAAAAATATTAAAAGACATAGAAAACATAGAAATAGTTATTAGATGCTACCTAAACAGAATTAATTTTTCTTGTATTTTTTCTAGTTTTCTTAAAACCAACTTGAAAATAGTTTTTTCACATGCAAGCATTTAATACAGTTACTTTTAAATCAAACATTCGGGAACTAAAAACTGCAATTTAGCTACACAGAAGTGATTCCCAATATTTATTTTTTGATAAAGAATCTTGTATGGAATATATTTATAAATATAAAGCTTTTTAAACATTTAGTAGTTGTTTAAGATTATTCAATTTTTTTAAAATAATTTTTCGGGGAATTGGTAATCACTGCTCTGTCAGCATAAGAAAATAAGAAAAAAACTAAAAGAGGACTAATTACTAAGTCATGCCTTAGTGTTTTGTAAGTGATAGCAACAGCAATTTGAAAAATATACTCGGACATCTTCTTTACTCTAAATGAGTAATGAATGAGTGTGAGTAAAATAATTCCACATGATGCGGCCTAAAGGAATACAATTTTTGCTGATTTGCTTTGCACTGAATAAAAAGAAATAAAAACAAAATAGAAACCACTGAAGTCAGCACATCCCAGCTAGTGAACATTTACTCCCCAATCGTATTCAAAAGAAGATTCACATGGAAAAGAAAAAAATAATGTCTGCTAATTTATGAGGTTGTAAATTTCTAGCTTCAAGTCAAAGAAAATCCTCTATTAACTACAACTGAAATTAAGACCATTGACCAAAGGGTTGAGCTGGAGTAACTTGAACACGTTCAAAAAATACATTTTTTTAAGTCAGTTTCGTGCAGCAAAACAGCCTTTAAATAACTTCGACATATATATACATACAAGTATATTTATTGTAAATGTTATTGTGTGTGTGTTTGCATTTTTAAGTTTATTAAACCATATT
>NDXZ01051560.1:7723-19233 GCA_003055125.1 Paykullia maculata
GCTACTAAAATTAAGGGGCAATTTTCTTATTTCAATAATAAAGCAATTGTTATAAGAACTTCTTGTTATCATTAAATATTATTGCTCTTGTTATGACGGAATGTTCAAAGTGTTGTCCTACTTACTCTGTTAGTGGTGGTGTTTCTGTTGATTATGGCGACGACAATGGTTGCTGATGACAATGACGATATTGTCGTTTTCACATTGTTTTATTTTTCTTTTACCTTCTTCTTCTTTTACCTGCCTTTGAAAATAGGAATTTATAAAGGAAAAAACAAAATAAGAAATAAAGACAAAATTAGAAAATTTTCACAAATTCATCGTCCTGTAAACGCATTTTAATAAAATTTCTTATAACGTTATAAATTCCAAGGTGCGAACAGTAGTGAAAAGTAATGCTTTCTTAAGAAATTACTGCAAAAGCTTTTCGATTTTTATGGAATCTTGTCTTTCTTTAAAAATTTACTTATTTTAAGGTTCTGCTTTTGCAAATCATAAAGTTGTATTCATTCGTTTGCTGAAAAACACTCTGACACTGCAACGGAAACGGAAGTGTATGCAAGAAAGAAATTATGGCATAAACATAAATGGAGAGAATAAATGTTGAAACTCATACATACCTCCACTTTCATTTAAACAGAATGGTTTAGCTGTTTATGGCCAAATAAAATTTCTTAAAACATAGAATATTGAAATTTTAATGTAATGTACAAGTACATGTAAAAGGATGGATATTTAAAATGAGTTGTTTGAAATAGAACACCAATTGACACTAGTTTTATTGATGGCAATTTACAATTGTTCTATGTAAATGTCATAGTCAATAAATATTGAATAATTTTTTTTTAGGAAAAATTCGTTTTTGAGTATAATGAAATATATTTTAAAAAATTTATATTGATGTAAAAAATGTCTGTAAGAGAAAATATATTGATAATATCCTTTTCTGTTTTAATATTCATCATATCGTTGAAAGTTTTTAATAAATAAAAATTTGTTGCTAAAATTTAATTTATCGAACAATTTTTTTAATAAGAAAACTAAGAAATATTTTCCTTTTTCCACTTAAGAAGTAGTTTTAAATAATGTCAACACTCCTATAAAAAGAAAATTGTCAATAAGTTTTTTTCTAAGTCCAAAATTTTTAACTTAATTTTGAAAAATTAATATGTAAGGAAATTTCTTTATACTTAAACAGAGGAAGCAATTAATATTAATTTAGTTACACATGATTTGATTAAGCTAAAAAATTGATTTTTTTTTTAATTGAAACACATGAAATAAAAATAATAAAATATAAAATAGAATATCGGGTAAATTGCCCCTACGTGTCTGCTGGCATATATGCATGCAATTTTCATTGCCAATATTACATAATTGTGGCTGCATTTATATGATTAAACTTAAAGTTTCCTCCTTAGTGCATTGATAGTTTTGGGCTTGTTGGCATAGACCTTCGATTTTAATTGCTTCACAGTTTGTTGCATTTAACACCATCCCTCTAGAACCACAATTTGTTTACATGATAACATTAATATGCGAGACAATAGTGGCAAAAACGATTGTATTACTCTGTTACAATAACGATTACCAAAAACCCATATCAAATATTGACACTCTGTGCATTAACTTGTTTTTTGACAGTCCCGTGCGGGTTCGCTTAACCCAAAATGCAAATTTGTTAACCAAAATTTTTGTTCATTGCTAAAGATTATTTTGCGCAAAATATTATTACCTATGTATCTTTTGATGTCAGCGATCCTCTTTGCTATGAATCAAATTTTTTAAACATGAAAATGCAGATCGTGTACGCTCTAAAGAGCTTCTTGAAACATGCAGGTCTTGATTATGACGCCGAAATGATATTCTTTGACTTTTATTAACATGATAATGGCTTAAATGGTTTGATTTTAGACTACTAATGATTTAGTTTTACTAGTTAATTCTGTCTTAAAACAAATTTTTTAATTTCTCTATTTATAGTTGACAAATTATGATCAAACTTAAACAACTTAACAAAAATCATATATAAGAAAAACTATTTGCTAAATACAATATGATTGCAGTTTGTTAAAATATAATTTTCAAATAAAAATGTAAAAAAAAAAACTTTTAGCTTCAAATGCAATAGAGTAAAAATTTTTTTTGAAATAAAAATTTTTTAAAATTCGTAGAAAAGTTTGTATATAATATTTTCTTTTCAAAACAAAATGCATATCGTCACCTAAACTCCAAAAGGCCGGGATTTCACTTTTTACTTTTTTACAAGAGAAGCAAAAACCCTTATAAGCTTAAGACTATTAACTTGTTAGGTGGCTTTTGGATTTCTTTAATGGAATCGAATTTTCAAACATATATGAGTAAAATTTTAAGTAAAGATGCATTTTGGTTATTAACATCAAATCAATGGAAAAGTCTATTTTGAATTTTTTGGTTGTTACTGCCTTTTGGATTTCCGGTGACGATATATGTATAAAAGATATATTACTTTTACTGACAGTTTACATATATTCAGACGTATGTTTAATATGATATGTGTGTTTTGCATTAAGTATACGCATATGCATAAATATATGATCCTACTAAACCAATGGTTTTAAAATTTAATAAAAATAACCTCCAATTCACTACTTGTCATTTCAAACACATAGTACTTTGGGTTTGTGATGATGTTTGTAATTTTTATAAACATTACTATTCCACTGGACAGTTTTAAAGTCGACTTAACGCCTAAAGGTATTTGGTGAAATATTGTATATTAGTTTTTTTAATATGTTGAAAATATTATTTCTTAGAATTGTTAACCTTATACTTAACATACTTTGAATTTTATTTATATATGTATAATAGTAGGTTTTGTTTTATATTGTAACTAATTTAATAATTTTAGTTTCTCATTTCATCAATAAAACTTTCTAACGTTTAGAAATACTTCGTGTTTATTTTTTTCCATAATTTCTCCAATATAATAAAATAAAGGCAAATGTTTGAAACAAACTTAATGGTGGTCCATATCAATTTAACCACAACTTACATGCAGGACCGAACTTTAAACATTTACCCCCATATTCATAAACAATTTTTAAGCTTACTGAAGGTTTATTGAACGGTTTTCGTATGAAAATTTCGTTCAATAAACCTTCAATAAACTTAAAAATTGTTTATGAATATGGGGGTTAAACTTTAGGTAATTCTATAAACTAGGTAAAATTTTGTCCGCAAGAATAAATTTTTTTAAGAAAATGTTATATGTTTTGTAGCCTGAAATATGAACGAGCCAGGACCAAGCCTTTACATATATTGGTTCGAAAAACATTTTTGTATTGTTTTCATTACAGCATATTTTTAAATTTTGCGTGATTATACCAATAAGACAAACACAGCAAGAAATATGACAAAAAAGGTCATTAAAATTGTTGAAAAAATATTGTCAGAAAATCACATTGAATCATCGAACCATTTATTTTGTAGTAAATAATAAGTGTATAACAAATAACATTTAAATATCGCCAGAGCAAATTACATAGGTTTGAACATAATTTTTTTATAATCGTTCATTATTTTAATCATTTTGTTCACCTTTTATTTATAAAGGATGATAAAATATTATTATGCCAAACAAACATGAGGTGACTTTTTTCGTAAGTATATACTTATACAGTCAATCAATGCATTTCTATGAAATAATGGGGAATAAGGTTTTGACTTAATCAAAACAACCAAAATATTTAAAAAGACTTATTGTAAAACAATATCAAAATAATTTTTTTTTAAACTTAGTTCAATAGGTAAAAAAAATATTTATTATTTTTTATTTTTTTATTTAGTTTACACCGTAACGTGTTACTCCAGAGAAGGAGCTTTTAGCGATAAAAAAAATTTAAAAAACATTTATTGCAAATATGCAATTTTTTAAAACAAAAATTAAACATTTTTTATAATAACAATTTTTAAAAATATTTATAAGAATTTATAAAACTTAAAAATTTTCAATAGTTTTTCATATACAAAAACTCGTTATCATTTTAACCGAAAGCAAAGAGTACAAACAATTCGTTTCAAGCAATTAAAAATATTTAACGAGCCATTTCGTTCTTATTTACTTGAAGGGAAAAAAATTTGCGTTTTATACAAAAGTTGAAAAAACAGCCAAACTTTATTTCTAGTAAAAGACTTTTCGTATTACGCTTAATTAAAAGTGACCCTCATTGTCTGTGACTATGGGGCTGAAAATGGGTGGTTGAATACCAGCCGCACACACAAACAATTGTCGACTCTTTCTCCGTTAATGTTGTTGTTTACTCACTACCAGAGTGTACTTACTCCTACCACAATAACAACGGATAAAAACAAATAAAATTAAACAAAAAAAAAAGTCTAAGGATTGCGTTCGTTAAGTTTTATAAGTCAGAGATAAAGTTATTAAGAATTTTTTTGTTTTGTTTTGTTGTTTGTTTTTTTTTTTTAATTTTTCACTTTTCATTTTGACTAAGTCGTATAATGAAACGATTTCACCGCATTTAGCCGTGATGATGACGAAGATAATGTGGCGGGTTGAGAAGATTGTGGCAGTGGTTTTAGAGGTGTTGGCATGACAATTGTTTCATAGGCGGCATAACATTAAAAACGAGCATTTAAATAATATTATATACAGACAACCATTAAAAGAGTAATGAATTATGTTATATATGTATGTATGTATGTGCATATACTTACATACATAATTATATTCTGTATATACATAATGTATCTTAGAAATTTAAATACCAGAGTTTAAAAATATCTTACTATATCTTAACAAAGAATGCATAAGATTATTATAAGATGTTTGTTTGTTTGTTTATTTGCTCAGTTGCCGTTCGGTCTGTCTTTAATTAAAAAACATAAAAAAATTTCAAAATTTTAAATTTGAAAATTACTTGGCAGCAACTTGATTTATTTATGACTTTAATAGACAAAATATAAACAAAAAATGATTTAATTCTCTAAAAGTCTCAATAAATAGAAAGATTATTTTTTAATTACACAAGCTTACGTATATCTCTTAATTATTTTTTAGGCCCTTAAAAACTATTAACGGGTACTAAATTATGGATAAGACAAAAATGATATACAAAAGAAAAAGTAATTTATTAGTTTTCAATCTAATGATTTGGCGACCATTTGTAGGTAACCAACATGGACACAAATGAACACAGTTGTAATTGTGTTGTTATCTTCTATTTAAGAAGAGGGTTTCTATAGTGACAAGATAAAAGTATGTATTAATTTATTTTTTTTTTAGATTTATATTTATAAAAGTTATTAAGAAAATAAGTTAATTTTTACAATTTTAATAATCTACTTAATTCAAAGCGATCCCAAAAATAAAAAAGAATAAACATTATTTATGTATAAAAAATAAAATATGGACCTGCTATACTTCAAAACCTCAGATAATTCTTTAAAAACTCCAAATAGCAAAACAGTTATTTATTTCCAAAATTTAACGTCTTAATAGGACCAATTTTTTTTACTTACATTAATGGTAATTTTAGGAACTAAAAATTTGTTAATAAAAATGAAGCCATTAAAAAACACCTCTAGGTTGTGTGCAATTATCTTAGCAACAATATTAAAAAAGCCATAAACGCATTATTACCGTTATTGAGTACAACAAAAAAAAAGTAACGATGTATAACGGTCCAGAAATCGTTAAAAATAACGACATTAACTATCGTCGACAAATTGATTTAAAACAAGTAAGAATGCTACATTTGTGCTGGACAAAATCTTACTTTATATTGTGTGGCCCATTTGGGCGAATGGTCTAATTTTTTTTTTCAAATATATCTAGTTTATCTCAAAGCTGCCAAACAATAATTTTTTTGAGTAGGCACCAAAAGAAGCAGTCGTCCTTTTTTACTTATTTCTCAGTCGGATATTTATAAATATTGCTAATTTTCAATACCGATTTTCTCGAAAGTATTTCCGTTTGGTACATCTTGGGTGACCTACGGAAGCTTGAAAAAATTGATTTCAACCAACAGACGGACATGGCTAGATCGACTTCCCTATCTTCAAGGATCCAGAATATATCGCACATCCAGTTCAAAAGTGATACCACTCAAAATTTTTAATTCTTCAGAAATCGAAATAAACGGTTTTTGACATAAAAAAAATAGTTAAAAACAAAAACGTTCGACCATTGAATTCGAATTAAAACTATTTAGCACTTAGCGTGGGGATCTATTACCATTATATTTTCTGAGACAACTAAAAATAAGTCACTTTTATGAATTGCTACTTTATACCAATTGAAACATAAAGAAAGACATAACTGTTTTTTTAGCAACAGTTAACAACAAATAAATACGCTGCTATTTTTCTTTTAGATAAACACTGTATTGTGCATAGTTTAAGCATATAAACACGAAAAATGAATATTTTGAGTTGTGTCACTTTTGAGCTGGGTGACACAACAAACGGAATGACAAACCTATGTATATATACTCTTGCCACATGTGTGAAGCGTATACAAAAAATTAATATTTTTCAATTTAACTTCGAAAATAATTTAACTCTTATACTTTCTTCATAAGTAGATGCGCCAAAATCAAGACTTTAACAAATGGTTTATGAGTTGACGATAAAATTAAATTTTTTCCCGCTAAAGTAAGCAACGAAAAATATATTGACGTTTTATTACAAACAAACAACTGTAGCTAAAGAATAGTCTACGATTCACCCTTTTATTATTTTGAGCATGTTACAGCAGTGTCACGGTTATATTTCTCTATCCAATAGTAATTAAAACAGGGGGCAAATTACGCCATTCGATATCGATTGAAATTTTGTTCGAACGTTTGAGTTTTCTTTGCATTAGGTATAGAATTTTCTCGGCATAAATTTTTGTATTTTTGCCCACAGGCTTTTAATCAAGGCAAAAAAATGAATGAGCAGGCGCAAGGACTTACAATTCGCCCAACAACAGTTATATATAGTTATTTAACGATTATATTGTTTAAAACCTTCTTTAGTGAAACGTCAAATACAAATAGATTTGTGCAGACCTTAAATAGTGGAAGCACATTTATATATATGTACATGTAAGTACAAAAGAATAATTATACCAAAAGAAAGAAAACAAAAACTTTAGTACCCTTATTGCTACTAAGCACATAGATATATGTATATTAGATATAAACTCAAGTCTATATAGATTTTTCGCCCATATCTTTGCTGATTCTGGGCCAAATTTTAATATTTTTTTCCAAATTTCCCAAAAAAGCTGTCTGCACACAAATATAATAAATTTTTTGGATAAAAAAGTTTTTTGTTTATATCTCGTTAATTCGGATTTTGGTGATTTTTAATAGCAAAAGTCTGGGGGAAATTTTTAATAGTTAGATATTAGTAACGAGTCCGTATGACATCGGGTCGCTGAAAAAAGTTGATTTCAACAAATGGACAGACGGACATTGCTAAATTGAATTCACTATCTATAAGGATTCAGAACATATATATACTTTATGGGGTAGCAAATGAATATTGCCGCCTGTGGCGAAGTGTAAAAAATTTCAAATTAAGTGGAAGAAATAATATATACAAATTTATTTTAATAACAACCAGAAGATTGGATTTTAATATATTGCTGCCTTAAAAGAACTAAACACATCTAAAAAAATTGTAAGGAAAATTACCCAATAGTAATAAAAATTGTAATTGTAGCATATTTAATTGTATTAAATGGAATCAAATCGACAAAGTTTATATTAAACCTTATATAAATACAATAATATTCGTAAAAATAAATCAACAAATTTTATCATAATTTATAACTTTTTATAACAACTACTATTTTCTGTATATAAATTTACATAAAAAATCATAAATAAATATGTTTTTTTTTTTGTTTTTCCGTTATGTATTTATGTGCAGATGTGGCTACTATTCAATGACTTTGTGACTTTTACGATTGAAATATTGTGGCTGCAGTTTTTCTCTTTTGGTTTTGGTTTTTTTTTTATAAAAAATGTATTTTTCTTTTGTGGTTTATATGTGGCTTTTTCAATTGGCTTTAAATGAATATTTAAATATACCAATGTATGTATAGCAGAACAATTGCTCTTTTAAAGTTTTTCAATAATTGACTGTAATATTGACAAGTTTTTTTTTTATTAAACTAAATGACTGATTAACATTTATGTTTAAAAAATTGAGTTTATAGTTGTCACTAACCGATAACCTGGAAATCTAAAACAGAAAAATATAAAAATAAAATCACTCTATTTTAGTTTTTTATTTTTTTTTTTTTGAAAACTTAGCACAGGGCTATTTATTTCCAAATATATATACATATATGTTCAAGCTGTATAAGTAAAAATGGCAAATAACAAAATGTACCTGTAATTACTGTAAAATAAGCGTATGCGACAAACACAAAATAGAAGCCTCCATAGCTTGCGTAAATTTACTTCTAAATTGAGTTCTTTAGTATTTTATAAGCTGATTGTAATACATATTGATTAAATGAAACAATTTGGGTAATAACACGATTTTAAGCAGAGCTTGCATTTTTAGTTCCTAATTTAACCGTACCTGAAAATTAAAGCTGGATTTTGTTCTAATTTTAATTGCTTAACAAAGTTTTCTGAATAAAATAAAAATTTTTGCAAAAACTTTTAATTGTTTAAAAAACACTTAAAAACAAAATCTATTTGTCTATTATTAAAAATTTAAATAGTTTCCAAATAATATAAATTTTAATTAAGTGCTCGTCGATTCGACGAAGTTAACTCTTTAAGGGGTAAATAAAACCATACCACTCTGTTAAGAATAAAAAATATTTTGTTTTCAAAGCCTTTTTAGATAAATTATCTATTATATTAAAATAATGTCTAATTGTCGAAAGTTGATAACTTAAAATTCTTAAATTAAAGGTTCTAATAAGAACAAAAACTAGTGAATATCTTGGCTCTAAGGACGCAAGTCATTACACTGCCTCATCTTTCCTTTTACAAAAACCTTCCTGGACTTTAACGTTCATAACTGTTTTATAAATATTCGCATTAAATAAAATTCAACACATTTAGGTTCTATATAAGTGACCCCTTTTGATTTTAAGGAGGTCGGATTACAGCTGTTAAGTGTTACAAAAGTGTTTAAACTATTGATATCAAAATAAGACCCAATTCTAAAATTTTTTTCCCAATAATACGTTTAAAAATATATGGAAACTTTTGCCTTACTAATTTGTAATGACGGACATTGATATTTAATCCTTTAAGTGGTAAAAAAATTATTTGATAAAATAACTGAACGGAATAAGTGAAAATAATTGTATTTCTTAACAGGCCTTTTAAAATTAAATTTAAGAAAAAAAGACTTCGCAGTTTTTAGTTAGTTGCACTTAATCAGTCTACGGGTGTTATGACATATTTCAAGGTTTAAGCGTGAATACCTACCCCGAGGACAACAATTCACGGTGCATTTCGCGCAGGTTAATACAATGCGTCGGCCAGCGCCCATATGACTGACATTTTATCAATTTACTAATCGCTACTCATGAGTACCAATTTGAGGTCATATAATTGGACATGACTTTTCCCTTGGTAAGGAGCGGAGCCTATCTAAGACTGCTTCCGATATATGGGTTACGGCACTCGGTTACAATGCAACTCCACACCGAAAAAATGTTCTCCCACTCGATTTGGGTTTAAACGACAAACCCACGAAGCTCCCAAAAGAGGCCACACCAAGGGGCAGGCTGGAACCAAAGCTGCAGGGGCGCCTGACTCCCATGGTACCACAATTAGGTCTCTGACCAAGACTACTACTAGTTGGGCTTCGAATAACCCAGGGACTGGTGACCCCTCGTAACCCAACAGCAAGCTGGTAAGCTACTACGAGTTTTTTCCATACAGACAGGGACTGATCGCTGGGTTTCTCTCCTTTACTTCTACTATCACTTAAATAAAAAATACTGATAACTAAACCTGGTTTTTACCACTTACTGGTACCTTAATAAGGGTACCTTAAAATCAAAATTATTCTAGAATTATATGGATTATATATACATATAATTACTCAATTACAAAATAATAGTAATTATTATTCTGTATTGGTCTTGCTTTGGTTACAAAAGGCCCTTTAGGTTTTACCATAGATCTGTTGGCATTCGAAAAATATCCTACATATTTTGTACCCTTAATAACAACTTGTGTTAGGGGAGGAAATAAAAGTAGTCCTTTGGTTTCCTCCTATTAACAAACAAATTTATACATTTGTTTTTCAAAATAAACTCGTAATATTTATTTAGTTTTTACATTTAAAATAATTTGAAATTTTGTTTACCCTAGCAAAACGCACGCACACAAAAACTTAATCACTTAATTTTATATGGCAATCAACTTAATTATTCCCCAATATAAGCAGCACAAAGACATCAAAATATTTATTTAAAATCGAAACTTTAGCTATTTTTTAATACATACACACATACATAAGTAATATTTTTTTGTTAGTACGAACAAAAGTTACTTTTAAAAATAATAACAAACAAAACCAGTAACAATATCGAATAAATAATTTAATGGAAAAACCTTTGGCGCCATAACTCTATTAAATAAATGAATAAATAACGAAATGGAGAAAAGAAGAATTAAAACACAAAATAAACAAAAACTTAACAAAATGTTAAAACACAAAATAGTATTGAAAATTAAGGCCAATCAATAGAAATGTATTTAGGAAACGGTTGTTGCTGCCATTACAATTATTGTTGTCGAAATATAAATACAAATAAAATCCATAAGCGCGTGTGTATATATGTAAGTAAGTATATGTGAGTGTGTATTGCTGTTGAAATAAAAGTTTACTCTTTAATTTACTTTTTTGTGTTCAGTTTAGTTTTTTTTTTGTCGTTTTATCGTTTAAAAGAGAAAAAACAAACAACAACGAGTAGCAAATGTAATTCCTACTCCGGATTATGTGTTTCCAATAAAAATGCATAATTTATAGATACCAGACACATTAAGGAAAACTTTTAGTTATAAACAGTATTAAACTTAATTACAATTTCCGGTCAAAAGAAAAAATCAACAAACACAAATACACTAATAACTTTTGTCCATGTTAATGTACGTACTAATACACACATACATATACAGTACGAGTACACACACATACTCTACATCCATTAGTGGTTAATTCCAAGTTAAGTCAACAAAGAAAAATGTTAAACACAAAAGGATTTACAAATCAACTGTCTATATGAATTGGAAAAGGATTTAATTTGTAAAAGTGTTTGGTGCCAAATATGATGATCTAATTCTTTTTTAAGGCTTATTTTTTTATTACATATGCGCATATAAGGTGCTAGTTTGGGTAAAGTTAAATTGATAGCCCGCCAAAAGCCATAACCTTACTGCATATAAAAGCATAAACCACCCTACTTTAGCAATATTAAAGACTTCTGATGTCCATAAGATCAACAAAAACTAGTAAGAGCGTTATATTCGGCTATACCG
>NDXZ01051563.1:3504-22341 GCA_003055125.1 Paykullia maculata
CACATGTACGATTCATGCACGATTTCTTAATATCCTTCTCTTGCATATACATATGAATACATGTACATATACAATTGCGATTACAATATAGTAGATACTAATAACAATAATAAGAAGAAGAAAAGGAAGTAAAACTACATTCATTTAATATTATTAACAAATGAATTTCCTTATTACACAAACACATTGTGTACACACGATACATAAGAAGATACGAAGCTGTTTTTATTGAGTTAATGAACATCGTTCATTTAGACCTCAACTCATACGGGCGCCTACGCAAAAAATTATATTTATTGAATTAAATAAAATTTACCAATACAATAATGCATATACAAAAAAACGCCTACATGCGTGAGCATGTAATTTGGTGAAAAGATACAAGTAAACGAATACAAACTATGTTAAATTCAAATTTAGCCTTTTTTTCTTTCGTTCTATCTATTGATATGTAAAGAAAGCAATGTGGCCAATTTGTGCGCTATTGATAGCGAATGTAAATAAATTTACAAATAATTTTTTAACTTCTTAAAAAGTTGGAAGGAAATGAAAATTATTTTACAAAAAAAAAAAATTTATTGAATTTTATTCCAAAGTAGACATCTTACCTTATCCTCATCTTCACAACCGAATTTGAAATCCCAAAGGAAATTCCCATTTTGGGGAAAATTTTCCCAAACTGGGAAAAGAAGAAAGAGTATTTTTTTACTTTTTAAAGCATTTTACAGACCAATCTAAATATGAACGTTGAACGTTGCGTTGACTACCGCTTGTTGTTGACCCTAAAGTCACCTACCTAAATAAGAGCGTTAATTTCGTGTCATGAACACTAATGTTAACTTAAATTTAAATCAAAATTTGACTAAAAAGTAATGAAATAGTATGTAAATCACTAGATTTGATGTGAAAATGGCTAAAATGGCATTACTTTTTAATAATAACAAAACCATCCGCATCCAACTTCACATCCTAACGTGCTGTCAATATCGTATTTTTTAATTGCAAAACGTTGACGTTGCGCTATTTCGGTTTGCTTCATACAATTTGCATGGATATGAGAATTTTTGACAGATGGACAACGATTAGTGTGCTGATTTAAGTTTGGGTGTTACTTAATCCAAATTGTTTATCCCTTCTAAAGAACTTTAATTAAAAAAAAAAAATCTATAAAAATTTACAAAAATATTAAGTCAAAATAAAATCTTTTAAAATTCTATTTGGACTCAATTAAGATGGTACGCAAAAAATGTTTCCTTTATATGGTCACAATAAAATTACAAAAGATATTAAGAAAATTCTACTGAAACGCTACCAATTTCATTCATATGATACATATGTACGTATGTATGTATGTTTGGAGTTGCAAAAATCAATTTTATGTTTAATTTAAACGTTTAGGTGTTGTTAAATGGGTTAACGGTTATTGCATATTCTAGGATTAAAATATTTATGTATAATTATTGACAATAATAATATCAAAGACATAAATATAAAATTTATTGTTGTTATAACATTTATGTTGTAATAACTTCTCTAAGATTTACTCAACCAACAATCTGGTTGTGACAGTCATTTGAGAAATTGCAATGACCATAAAATATTAAAATAATATGCGATAACGTTCTTATTCCCTTCGCGTACAGACAACTCTACCAACAACTTAAATCAACCATTAAAAACAAAAGTTTTATCTAATATTTTAAATATTGTTTTTGTATTTTCCTTTTCCCTTCATTTTTTTCACCAGCTAATGGTGAAGGTTAACTTGTTTTCATCTTATTTATGTTTGTTTTTTTCTCTCTGATTACACAACACTACACATAAGAAGGAAGCATTAGTGAAAGAATAACAATAAAGAAAAATGTTCCTTTAAGCCATATTCTCAGTGCATTCCATTAACAAATACATGTACAAATTCCATTGTAAGTAGTTGGTGGTAACAACAATAGGAGAAAGATTGCGGAAAGAAAAGAAAGAAGAATAAAATAATAAACAAGCAACGCGAAAAAAGTAATTATTGAGTAGTAGTAGTACCGCTTACATATACATATGTTTAGTGGTTTGTGAGAAGCTGATAGTTGTTACTTGATTAATGGTTGTTGTTTTGGTTGCTATAATCATAATAATAGTGGCAGCCAGCAGTAGTTAATAGTCAAGATAATGGCGTAGGAAACGAAAGTAGTTGTAATCACAAATAGTACCGTGTAATATAAGAGCAGTGAATTAGTATTTTTTTTACAAAATATATTAAATTTTTTAATAGTTATAGTTATCTTTGAATTATTTAATAATAAATAATGATAGGCCAGGTAACTATTCCGTTTCGAGCTACAAAAAGTTTAGAGTGAATTTTCTCCAGAATGTCATTTTTTAAGCATCTTAGCTATGTCATGCATTTTGTAACATGAGACTTTTTTAATGTCACAAATTGTCTTAAAACTGTTTTTGATGTGACTTCAAAAAGCAAACTAGGCACCACTCAGCTTATTCATATATTGTTGAAATATTGAAATACAAAAATTGTTAATTGTTTTAAATATTAAACGACATATAGAAAAAAAAACAAGTTAGAGCGCTATATTTGGCTTATATACCCTTCACCATGTGTGGCCCGTTTGGGCAAATGGTCCAAATTTTTCAAATATTTTTTTTGTGTAAAAAAAATAGTCAGTCGTCTTTTTTTGCTTAAATCTCAGCCGGTTATTGATGGATCTTGCCGATTTTCTCGGAAGTGTTTCCAAAAGTTTGATATCACATACAACCCTGTGTGACCTATGGGAGCAACGAAAACTTAATTTCAACCAGTTTTTTCAAGCAGCTTTTTCGTATTTGTTCAACCTATTAAACTAAAAGCGTTGTGAAAAAATGTTCGTAAATTTTGGGGCTATCCTGAAAACTGCAAAATGCTTTTGAACTGCACCGTACTGTATATACAGCAAAAAGAGGATATAATAAAAAATATGTTTTTATTTTTATTTTAGATAATTATTGGATTCTTAATAAATATGGGCATAATTTATGTAACATAAAAAATTATATTGGAATTGCGATTAATTCTTAACTAAAAGACATAGGAAATGTAAAACTAGGCGCGTATATTTTCCGACTATATTAAAGTTATGAATATGTGTATGTATATCTATTTTTAAAAATTTCTAAGTAGAAATCTTAGCAGTTGAAATATAGTGAAAGTTAATCAAAAATTCTAATGGTCATATAAGATTTGCCACAACCAGTTACATAATGTTATTAATGGAAAGTTTTCGATAAAATTTTTGTTTTTTGATACTAACACCAAGCGCCAATATCTTTTACTAGTTCTTTGTAAGATAAATAAAAATATTAAATTATTTATTGGTGTTTTGTTATATTTATGCTTAAATATAAGAAAACTCTGAGTCATATTTGCATAAAATAAAACTATTAAGAAAAGGCATTTTATACTAAACATCAGAAGTTAAAAAGTCAATGAAAATTGATTATTGTTCGCATTTAACAGCAGGGTTTAAAAACCGCAGTCAACATATATGGAAAAGCAACTGTTTGCTTTGCTTTTAAATACGTGTTGACTTTTATGTTGCTTTTAACAATACTACTGGGAAGCCCTGTTACTCTTTGTTTTAAAAAATAAATTGAACAGTTTTAATTAGAAAATACTATTTATTTTAAGCTCCTAAACCACAGTAAAAAGTGGATAATAACTTGCTCTTACTCAATAACATACTTTTTAATGAGTTTCACATACCGTCTGCATAGCTTAGAAGTAGTTTTCTAATAACAAGATTATATTGTCCGATATCTAAAAAGAAATAAAAGCTGCATATATTTTGGTTGAAAAAAAGTAGTTAGGAGCCACATCAATTAGTTATTATAATTCTCATTTGAGCTAACATACTACAAGTATAAGTAATAATATTTTTAACGGATGTTTATGAAATTTATGATGTTTTTCAAACCGGCCCTATATTTTTTTCTAAGTATTTATGTAAACCGTAACGTTCAGGTGTAACAAACCTCAGTTTGGTTCTTAGAAGCCGTATATAATATATTACTGATAATGAGTTCTGTAGGGCCATACAATCAATTTGATTTTTTACATATTAAAAGGAAGTAGTTATATAACATATTAAAAGTAATGACTCAATTAATTCCTGTTTTGTAATCTAAAGAAACGCTTTATTCATTAATAACAATGACAACAATGTAATTACTTTACAAAATCCCTATATGTAAGCGAGCATTGGAAGTACTTGCCCTCAATGACATCGCCGTGTTAAAGTAATGGGTCAAAATGGCAATGGGTAAGTAGTGCAACTACAGTATTTTATCATTTTTACTCACTACAAGGCAATGTGAGTTTTATATATAATATATAATATATATATAATCTGTTAAAAGCCCAATGCGCCAGATAACTGATTGAAACTATTCACATTTGTTGTCTATTCACAAATTCATTGCTTTTGCATTGCCTTTAATCGACAACAAAATAAATATGAAGTGCTATGTATATATTAATTTTTTTTTTGTTGATTGCCTTTTGTACAATACATTTTTGTATTGCCTTTGCATATCAAGCAATAAAATAACATGTTGCCATATGAACACAACTAAAAACGTTCACATCATTCGCTCAGTATTCGTTGCTTTTTGTGTGTATTGCTTGTAAAAATTCGCCGCCTGTGGTCACATTTTATATATTTGAAGACAGTCAGTATTGGAGGCATAGCTCTTCCTCTATCGATACTCCAAGTTTCAAAGAGATCTGATAGAAGTTACATACATATTTATAACACACATACATATACATACATAAGTGTATTTAATAAGCATTAAAACATTTCATACCATTTGTTAAGTATTCGTTGCCTTTGGGAATGTTAGTTTATTTTTAAAAAAGGCAGGCAATGCATGCATGTTTATTCGTTACACTCTCTTTTTTTGCATAGTGTTATACATTGCTTTACTGAATTCATGTATATGTGAACAAAAGGCATATTTTTTGAAAATGTATTCATAAGCACAAAATATAGCACTTAAACCGTTTACTGCAATGCACTGAATAAATAGGGAGGTTGAATGGGAACCTGATTTTTAATAAAAAAAAGGATTTGATAATAAATACATTAAATTATTTAATTTGAACCTTATTTTCATATGTTAACAATAAATTACATAATATGGTTATTTATGCCAACGTTAAAATGCATTGCAATCGGTGCAGTCTTTGCATTTTTACACTATCACAACTGTGTTATCGAAAGTTTTATTTTTAGAATTTTCTTTGCACAAGCCTAATAAATTTGAGCGACAATTTAGTCTCCCAAACCTTAAAAATTTATTCTGCACGGCTTTTCGTTCGCTTTTCTCAAACAGCGTCACTCTGCTACTTTATTTGTTTACTAATTTATTAATTTAACTCATAAGACTACAACCCTAAAACGAACTTTTCGAATTTAGTTTTAATACTTTAATTGAATTTACATTTTTTTTTAAGTTTTCCATTTGTATTAAAAAAAATTGTTTTTATTTTTATATGGCACACAAATGAATGAAAAAGAGACTTTTTCAAAAACACTTTACACAAACGTGCCCATTCTGCCTATAAAAAAAATCCTTCATTTTGAAGGCTACCTGACTACTAAAAAGCAAATTGTAAATTGAGAAAACTCCTGAAAAATATGGATGATGTCACTTTCATAAAAAACAAATAAAAAGTACTCAAAAACCTTTATGGTACTATTATAATTGGTAAAAAGTAAATTGTTTGGCAACGCCTAAGGAAACTAACTCCCATATGAATAAAAAAGTTTTTAATTATTAAAGGTTTATTAAACTTATTTTGTATAAAAATTTTGTTTTGTAAACCTTTAATCAATTAATTTTCTTAAGCTTAATTAATTAATTCAATTGAAGTTAAGAAATTCTTTAGAAGTTTAACGTAACAAATAACTTCAATAGGTTCGTTACCAGCTACTTTGTCTGATAAACAATATTTTAGAGAAAAGTTACCTGCACATAAGATAAACGTTGAAAAACCTCATAAAAGTTTTTTTACTTTCTATAACTTTATTACGCATTCACTAAAAGAAATATTATCCAATTATGGAATGGATAGAGAAACATTTAGCAACAATGTCTAAAAATTTTTTAAGAATTGTTTGATGTAAGCTCAACGTCACTTATTTATAAGTTAATTATTTTCTTTATGAAAACGCGCTTGCTACAAAGACTAATTGCTTTGAACGAGACCAATATTACAATATGTTTCAGATAGAATGATAGACATCATTGCAAAACTGTAACACTTACGAAAATCCTTTAAAAATTAGTAACTTTTTTTTATATAAAACAAAAGAAAAGAAGATTTATAGACTCTAATCAGACGTATCAATTTTCGCTTAAGTTAATTGAAATTTGTAATTTATTTTCTTGCCTTCTTCAAATACCTTTTAATCCGAGCCTTTATTTATACTTGTCTGTGTTTCATTTTTCTTTTTATGGGTGTGTGTATGTGTATGTGTGTATGACTACAAACATTTACCTCTGCTTAATTTCTATTTACGAATGGATGTACAGTATTTGATTTGTGATAGTATTTTTGTTGTCTTATTTTTCTTCATCAAATTGTTGACATTTGTAATTAGTAACATGATTTTTTTATAAAATTCTTTTTCTGTTTTTGTTAAGTTTTGTTTTTATTTTTTGAGAATATTTTCAATGTTGCTTTTGTAAGTTTTATCCTTCTGTTTTCAAGTTCAAGATTAATTAAGCAACGAATGCTCTTCATCTTGCGTGCTTGTTTGTTTGTGTTTTTTTTCTATTTTAATAGCGGCCACATACATACATAAATACATATGTACGTGTGTACAAATTACATTTTGTTTGTTTTGTTTTTTAAGATAGAAATAGGACAGAGATTTAAATGGCTTTGTTCATTGATGTACGTGAAAAAATTCTAATGAGTTATTTCACACAAAAGAAACAAAATTATTGTCATTATTACTTTCGTTGATAGAAATAAGCACTGTGCCATAAGACCTAAATTTTTGTGACCTTGAAAAAGCCACTACTTTTGATAGGTAAGGGGTGATTTTAGTTATATGGCATTTTGTGAAGCAAAACTTTTTTTTTTAGAATATATCAAAATATGTTTAATTGCTTTGCTCGCTTTTAGTTAGGATTTCAGCATGGAGCGCAAAAAACTTAGGGAGAGTTTGATTTGACTTTTTATACTTCAAAAGTTTGATAAAGCTGTTTCGACGGGATACATTGTGTAGAGCTGGTACGGCCTTAAAGGGAAGCAATTGTTTAACTAAATAAGTTAAAACAAGTTTGCCTTTTAAAGGTATTCGACATAAGTACCGATTTGTTTTCTACAGATATTCGCTTTGTTTTTTATTCACTCAATGATCAATGATACTATAACTTTAAATATATGAATGGGGATCAATAAAATATATTTTTGTTATAATCTATTTGTTTTTTTAATTGAGTGAAAAAGGCCTGTGTTTCCCAATGTAAATAAAAAAAATTGAAGGCAATTATTTTCAGTTTTATTCTGGCTTAAGCTCATTTTAAATTTCTTAGAATTTTTAATTTTATTGTGATAATGAATAAATAATAATTTTTTAAGAGTAGGTTTTTGCCTACACTAGCCGAGTTGAATGTATTTTTTAAACCTGCTACGGTTTTCATCATCAGCACTCTTTGATCGGTGATGAGTGTGTGATGTAAATATTGTTTGTTTAACTCACAGTTTATTAGGAAATGGGGTATGGTGATTGCTTGTCGCCTTGTCGTCACTCATAAAGTGATAGAAAAATATGAATATAGGCGACATACAATCGCCATACCCTATTTCCCAATAAACTGTGAGTTAAATAGATGATATTTTCAACCAACACTAAAATACCGAACAAAAAATGCTGACGATGAAACCGTAGCTGGTTTCGAAAATGCATTCCACTCGGCTAGTGTCGGCAAACTTACTTTTTCACAATATTCTTTCAATTATCTCGCATAAAAATATTAATTTATTAATTAATATGAACAAATTTAGAACCTATAGCCAAATCTAAAAAATAGAAAATTACGTAAAAACGCCTAAGGTTTGTTAACATTTCCCTTTCTGTTAAAATTAGTATTGTTGACCTTGAATATTCGTATTTGTGGTAGATTATTGTTCAATAATTTTAATTTTGGATTTTTATTGATAATTATAAATCTATGACCTAAAGCCGAACAATAATCTACCATTATCCCTTTCTTTAAAAACAGTTTCAGAAATATTTACTATGAATAGAAAATTTTCCATAAATAACAATATACTGTTAGTACTTTATAAAAGACCTTCCTTAAATATGAAATATAAAACTCGTGCTTAGAACAAATACATCATTTGGCTTTTACTGTCTGGTGACTGGCTAAATGGGGATAATAGTGCTAAAAATTCCGCTGACAATAATGTTGATGGCGTTTTTGCAGTTGTTGTAGTTTTATTGTCTCGCAATATTTTGCTTTTTTTTTGGTTAACCTTGAAATTGTAGAATTTTTTCTTAATTTTTTTAACTAGAAACTTGTTTGTATTTAAAAGTTTTTTGTTTTTTCTTTTATTTTTTTAAGCCAAAATTATGTAAATAATGTCAAACCAAAATACAAAAATTCTTCTGCTGTTTGTTCTAAAACTTAATTGTTAATGTATTTCTAAGCCTTTGTTTGTTTGTTTGTTTTTTTATTCGACCTCTTCCTGGTTAAGTGCCTAACTGTCTGTGTATCTTTCTTTAACGGTCTTAAGTTTAACCCATTCTATTAAACGTGTAGGTGTGTCTATTTGTTTATGCGTGTGTATGTGTGTGTGTATGTATAGGCGTGTTAAATACTTTGTGCTCTTGACATTTTTCATTGTTTCACTTTTGTAACACGTCTGTAGGCATTTTCCTATTTAAGTTTTTTTTCTCTTTACATTTCCAAGAATACCATTTTTGTTTTCTCTCGTTTTGTATTCCTTTAACACCGTCAACCGTTTTGTGTTAAACTGATAAAAGAGTTACAAATTGATTTTTTTCCCTTTTCTTGTTTTGTCTTAAATTTAGTGTTGCAAACGGTACAAGTTTAATTGTTTAGCGGTTGGATTTGTAGAAAATTCAATTTATTTCATTTAAGGAGCAAAAAATTTATAATTTATTATCTTAAGGCTAAATTAAGGTTGTCTCTTGCAGAATGTTAAAAAGTATTTCTTTTTTTTTTCTTTGGACAATAATTGAAATTTATTCAGTAGCTTTAGGCATTCTATTATTTAAAAGGGGTTTTGGAAATTTTTTTTTTGTTTGTTTAGGATATTTTAAGGTTAATTAGTTATATTTTTTTCCTAATTTGGAAAATCCTAAAGGGGACGATATTTTCTTTAAAAAAAGTATGATTTTTTACATGATAACAATTTTTAATTTCTACGTCAATTAAAGTTTGTATTATTATCTTTGTCTTTGTTATTATCATCTTTTAAAAAAGATCAACAAATAAACGAATACTTTTTATCTAAATCCCTTTGTATAACCCTACTTCTAATATACACTGACAGATCAAAATCACGTTATGAGTCGTAAAACAATGTACTGTCCTGCGTTTGTCTGCCTTAACATATAAGCATTGTAAATATTAAATTGATGGTCATAAGTTTTTTTTTGCACAGAAACAAACTGTTTGTATTTATGACTGTCACGTATCCTGTTTCCAAATAAATTTTATTAATATAAATATATAAATTTTTCTGTATAATTTTTATTTTAAAGCAACAAGTTTTTCCAAAAAAATAAAACTCTTAAATTTATTGGTATTAAGGCAAATATGTTCTTTGTACCGAATGTTATAACGACCAGTGCTTGTACTTGTGTACTTGTGAAAAGTTTTCGAACCAAAAAAAATTTTAATTATAATAATCTTCTGTTTGTTAACAGATTGATATAAATAATGTTTGATTTAGATTTAATAAAAACCGTTGACTTACTCTTACTGGGACCCTATTTTAAACAGGCGATTACAAATTTTCAAATGAAACCTTTCTCACTTATAATACAAAATATGGATACAGGACATTATTTTCCAAAGATCTCACAAATTCGAAACTAAACTTGCTTGATATAATTTTATGTCAGCACAAAACTCCAGCTTACTTGGGGATCGGTATATAGTAGAACCAACTCCTATTATCTGGAACTATCTAAACCATTATATTCTAACTAATGATCAGTTAATATAATGGCTTGCTCTTACTCAATAACATACTATTCAATGAGTATTACATACTCTCTGCATTACTAAGAAGTAGTTTTCTAATAACAAGATAATATCTGTGGCAATAAATAATAATGGGTTAAGTTGACATAAGTGCTTTTTCATTTTATTACATATTCTTGTTCTCTTCTTTAAGATCTATCACTCAACTAAAATTCAAGTATTAAATGTCATTATTAATAAAACTATACGCGTTTACATTTTAGCTTAAGTCTTTTTGGAAAATAATATATAAGACATAACATCTTAACTCAACTTAAGGAAGCTACATCAATATTGAATTGTTTGAGCATTAAAACTTGTATACACTTAAATGCAATAGCTAACAGCCCATTCAAATTATTTCTTATAAAAAAAAACCTTATATTTACCTAGGTTTTTTTAAAAATTTATGTTATCTCAGGTTATGGGCATTTTTTAATTTAGCCTAAAGCACTTAAATCGACTTAGTATCAATAAAAAATGATTTTGCCTTTCAACATAGTAGCTTAAATTCACTTGAGTTTTTATTTTTCTAAAAAACCACGAATATTAACTAATAAAACGTTGTTTTTTTAAAGAAATTAACAGTTTTGTTCTAAGAAAAGTGCATCTTTTTCTGTGGCTAAAAATTTTATATAAAAACCAAACACAATTGGTTTAAGACAAAACCGTTAATATCTTAAAACTCGAAATTTCGACTTAAGCCATTATGATTTATTGCCACAGATATTATGAAACGTAACAACTTATTCAAGAAATATCTAAAACGAAATAAATGTTGCATAAGTGTTTGGCTCAAAAAATTGTTAGGAGCCATTTAAGTAAGTTATTATGAGTTTCATTTGAGTTTAAGTAATTATATTTTCGACGGATGTTTATGAATTTCATGACGGGTTTTAAATCGATTCTAATGGTTTTTTTTAACAAACCTCAGTTTCGTTCTTAGGAAGCTGAATATAATACATTATTAGCAATGAGTTCTGTAAGCTCATACAATGAATTTTATATTTTACTTATTAAAAGCAAGTAGTGTTATAATATTTAAAAAGTAATGACTTATTTAATTCCGTATTTGTAATCCTAAGGGCTGCTTTATTCATTAATAGTAAGTAGTTACTTAATGACACTAAAGTAATGACTTCATAAAATCCCTATTTGTAAGCGAGGGTGGAAATGACTTACATAAGTCCCTCTATGTAACGAAGCGGGGTAAGCACTTGCCTCCATCCAGTGAAATCGCCGTGTTAAAGTAATATGCTACAATACCAAAGGGTAGGTAGTGCAACTTCTGTGTTTTTATAATTTTAGCTTATTACAAAGAAATAAAAGTTTTTGCTGGGTATGAATATGCTGCTGTATAAAAAAATAATAAAATTTCCACATTTGCAGGCTCAAAATATCAAATTCCGCACATTAAAAATTTGGACAATAAAAGAAATCCCAATAAATAAGAATGCAATGAGTACAATTAAAAATTCGCCTTTTATGCAAATTATGCGGCAGGCTATCTCTTAACTAAGAAGCTGGCTGCCCTTAACTGGGTTGAATTCATTTCCCATTAGGGTTAAGCCTAAAGACAACGCTAGGGCACAAATTTATTTCGTCATCTAAGGGCAGATCTAAATAGCTCGTTTTTTGGAACTAAAGCAAATTTAATCGCAGGGACGATTTGTATTAGATTTGCTGGTATAATGAAGTGGGATAAATGGTGAAGCATATGTTTTGCGACTTTTTGGTAACCTGCGCTAGAATATAACGTTTCCTAGGGTTTTAAAATGACTCAGGACATAAGACTTTTATTGAACAGTACGGTGTACTTTACTGGGTAGTACTATACGAATTAAAACTTATTTCATCTTAAGAAAAACTTCCACATAATAAAAATTGTCAAAAGAAGGTAAAACATTACAGATTTTCTGAACCCGATAGTTACAGAATAAATTAGTTTTATTACATTTTCTATGGATATGTTACCATTTTTTTTTTTAATTTTCATAAAATAGTTCGACAAAAAAAAAGATTTATTCTCAATTTTTTTTTAAATATAAAGCTGAGCCGAAACACTTATTTACTTAACATTTTCTAATACATATAAATATATTATTTAGCAGCCGACTTAACTAAGTTCCCCTTTCTCTTGCAATTTGGGTAAATTTTAAATTTTACAAGCAATTTTGATATCCATTTGTTTAAATACTTACCATAATTCTGTTTTAAAATTCTTTACTTATAGTTCAGAAAATACTTTTCTTCAAACAAACTCTTAACAATAAGAGTTTAAATACTTAAAGACGTTATTTAGTTCGACCATATTTGCATACGATGTACTAACATTTTTCGTATTTATGTGTTTATTTTATTTCTTTTATACAGAATGAAACGTTTTATATTCAAATATGATCTGACACTTTTCTTGTTTTCTTTGATTTCCTTTTTTGTGTCGAAACATTCGAAACATGTAAAGTTTTGATCATAAGTGTATGTTTATAGTTATTGTGTGTGTTTAAAAGTGTGAGATATAAAGGGTTTTTTATGTACATATATACAAATGTATGTACGTATTTTTCACATATTGTTATTATTATTACAAATGAGAGAATAAATGTTACTCACGTGTGTATTAAATAACAAGAGCAACAAATGGATTCATGTTAGTTTGTGTGTTTGCTTTTATCTCTCTAAAATGTAATAACAAATGAACATGTTGCCCTAATATCACTTTAAGAAAACCATTTCCAGTTATCGTATGAAAAAATGTTAAATAAATTTACATGTGAAACTGAATGAAGGAGATAAAAAAAGGCAAGTGTTTTCCATTCAACCAATTGTCATGTTTTCAAGTAAGGTGGGTGGGTCGGTGTAAGAATATGAATTAAGTTCCTTTTTTCAGTTAAAAAAAAGAAACTTTTAGAGGTAAAGAAAACAAAAATTATAATCTAAAGGACAAAGAAATTTAAAAATTTTTTTTAACGAAACTGTTCTACTAAAAAAATCTCTACTGGTTTTATTTAAATATAAAGAAAATATTTTTATATGTGTGTGAAAGACAAATTGTAGCTTAAAATGCAAAGATTGTTTGTATTTTTTAAAGAGTAAAGTGCACAGTGGGTGAGAAGACTGGGAAAACGTTAAAGATATATAAAAATAAAATAGTAAATCTTTTCTACTTTAACCAAAAATGTTTGGTAAAGAATATAAATTTATATCTATAAAAACTTACATGTATAAAACCTTTCACAGAAGTTGAAGAGAAAGGTTTTCAATTTTTTAAAGTATTTACTAAAAATTTTGAATGGACATAAAGTTAGACTAGAAATAGACTAAAGGGACTAGACCTAGATTAGACATCAACTAGATTTAGGTGTATTATAGACTATACATAGACAAGACAAACGCTAAACTTTGACTTGACATACACTTGACCAAGGATGTTCACAACTAAAACTGAGATTGTATTGGTAAGACAGTTACCCACTAAACACACAGTAACCTGTTTGAAATATTATGCTGCATTAAATTTTCTCAGTTATTGTTTTTTTTTTCAGTTGGAAATATGTCAATTTATAAAAATTTTATTGAGAAATCGATAATATATTTTTTTTCTGGAGTATTTAATTCATTTTGAGGTATTTTTAGTCCTGACTTAACATTTATTCCATACCGACTTGTTTGCTGGGTAAGAATTTCTAAAAACAAAAAAGCATCCGCCTAACTGAAAGAGCATAAGAATATGTTTGAGGTTCTCTCTACACAATTGTGCTATGAAATAAACATGTATGGACTAGACATAGACTAGACATAGACTAGACATAGACTAGATATAGATTAGACATAGACTAGACATAGACTAGACATAGGCTAGACATAGACTAGACATAGACTAGACATAGAGTAGACATAGACTTTTCATAGACTTGACATAGACTACACTTAGACAAGATGTTGCTTAGACATAAGCTAGACAAAAACTAAACATATATTAGGCATCGACTACATATAGACAAGACATAGACATAGACATAAACAAATTCTACATACAGGGTAGACTAAAAAGCTCTTTTAGGTTAAATTTTGAAAAATAATTTTTGTAGTAACAACAAAAAAAGATAAACCAAATTGTTTTCAAGACTTTAAAATTATAGTGACATATTTGTAAAAATAATTTTTGGTGACCTTTGATCTACACGGTTTTGTTTTTTACAATCCAAAAATAATCTTAAATTATCTATCAATAGGTTTTTGCACTGTTGTCAAAACATTAACTTCTACCCAAAAATTATATAAAACAGATTACACTTTTCTTCCTCCCACTGTGCAACATTTACTCATTTCACTTAATAACATTTCGACATCATTCACTTACCTTTTGTAGTCTTGAAACCTTGATTAATTGCACGTGTTGTTCGCACAGCTGCCCGATAGATGCGCCAATAGAAAAACAACATTACAAACATGGGTATGTAAAAGGATCCCAGGGCAGAATATAAAACATAGCCACGATCATTTGTCAACTCACATTTCCAGGGACAAGGTGGTGGTGTGGTGTATGAGGAAAATGACGATGCAGAGGTGCTATAAGTAGCTGATGTTGTGCCATCTACCGCCAGCTGGTTTGCGTCTGCTGTGTCATAGTATAAGGCTGAAGAACTTTCACTTTCTGTAAAATTGTATTCATCATCTACTTCGTCAGCATCTAAATACTCATCACTGCCACCGCTACTGTAATTGTTGCTGTTGATGTAAGCAGTGGAATTATTAACATCTATGACTAAATCAGTATCCGTATCATCAGCGACAACCAACTGATTATTAACATTTTTATCGCCCGTAATGCGATTTTGTAAATGCGCATAGTAGGGATTATGCGGATTAAATGAACTATGCAATGATAACGCTGTATATAATGAAGATGATGATCTTCTTTTGTGCCTCAAAGCATTGGACATCGATGCAGGTAATGATGATGATGATGGTGGTGGCGGTGGTGGAGGCGATATTTTGTATGGAGCATTTGTTGTGGCCTTAGCATACATTTTTTTTCTATTTCCTTTGTGTTTTAACAATGTGGGTGCTACTATTGTTGCTGATGGCGCTCTTGTTGCTTTTGTTGATGACTCCGTAGATATTGCTGTTGTACTGGTGGCATAATAAAGCGTATCATTTCCCTTTGTATAAGTTGGTTGTATCGTGGGCTGTAAATAGTTATATGCATACATACGTTAGTGAAATAAAAATGCATAAAAACGGATTTTATTTTAACAAATTCAATGTTTTAGAAAAACAAATTAAAAAAAAATAATGTTTTCATATCCCCTTTGTGCTTCGGGGCTTAAAAGTATTTGTAGTAATTTCTTTTTTAAGGGATTTATTTTGCAATCGTTGGAATGCCTTTTTAAAAGTAGAGTCAAAATGAAAAGAAAAAATCAGGAAAAGGTTTGTAGTAAAAAAAATAATAACGAGGCTTATTAAGTTCTGACCTTATTAAACCAAAAAAATTGTATTAGTTAAGGAGAAAAATATAATTCCATTAGAATATAAGCAGAACTTCGTCTTCTTCTTTACAATTTAAAGTAAAAAAAACTTTTTAATAGAAAAAACTTTTTGTGAATGATAAAGCTTCTGTAAGTGAAAATTTGCACCTTCAATAAATGTGCTTTAAAAGATTTTTTTATCATGAATAAAGTTTTGGTTAATATTTAATTTTCTTTAGTTAATAATTTAATGAAAGACAACTTTGAATATAATCTTAATTGCCACAAAATAAAGTTTTCAATAATGACAAATTTTCTATAGAAAATTTTTTATTAAATAAAAATTTTAAAACAGAACATGTTAAGCAAATAAAAATTTTGTATAAGAAAAAGTATTACTGGCAATAAATGTTCAACAAACTACTGCCACGAACAAACTGACAAAATTTTACAAACGAAAAATTTTCTTTAAAAATTCTATAAAAAAATGTTGTGTCCAAAAATATCAAAATTAAAAAAAAATGTATAGAATTTTTCCACCAGCGATACATATTCTGTAAAAATTTCAGTTTTAAGAAAAATTTTTTAATAAAAAATTGTTTTTGAGAAAACTTAACAACTTTACATAAAAAAATATTTTTAACACCCTGTTACTTAGTCAGGTCCGAGCAAGAACTTGCACTACTTAGCTTTTGGCACTTGCATCCATTACTTTAACACGGCGTTGTCATGGAAGGCAAGTATTTAACCCCCCCGCTAACAAATGGGGACTTAAATAAGTTATTACCACCCTCGCTTACAAAAAGGGATTTTATGAAGTCATTACTTTAATGTTATTGTGTTTGGCGTTGTCGTGTCGAATCTTGTCAAATACGACAGAAAAACGACAAGGGTACCATTCATTTAACATTGGCGTATATTTTACACGATACCAAAAACATTAAAACGACTACGACAACGCCAAACACGATAAGGCTGAATATCAACAAACTAAGCAGCCCGTTAGATTGTAAATCAGAAATAAGTTATATGAGTCAATACTTTTAAATTGCTCCTAACAATTTCTTCAGCCAAAGTGTATGCAGCTTTGATTTCATATTTCATAGATATCTGACAAATAAGTTATTCACCCCTATCGTGAATAAATTTTCCCTCAAATTTTTTCCCCCATTCCCAAAACTGCAATCGTGAATAATTATTCCCTTGAAATATGTTCACTTTTTTGTATTAGTTTATTCTTGGGAATCAGATTTCACATTTGGGAACAAAATTTTACATTTTATTCACGATAGGGGTGATTAGAAATCTACTTCTTAGTTATGCAGACGGTATGTAATACTCATTGAAAAGTGTGCTATTAAGTAAGAGCAAGTCATTACTCAGTTTTTGCTGGGGTGGTTTTTAGGCTTATTTTAAAAACGCCTACGTTTTTTATTCAAAATTTGTCTTAACAGTAGTTTTGTTTGTAAATTACGCAGTGTTTATTAAGAAAATTCTTTTTTTTGATAATCCCAAAAGTTTTTTTATCTATATATATAAAAGTGAAACTCTGTCTGTGTGTCTGTGTGTGTGTTAGCTACAGACTCCGAAACCGTAAAGCCGATCGGACTTAAACTTTGGCAAGTTGTTGTACACATTCCAGGGAGTGTTTATGGTTTTCTGAAACTTTGCACACATATTGAGCTGTCATAACTATATAATTTCATGATAAGAAAAGTGGGCAGGGCCACACCCATAAAAAAGGTTATAATTTTGAGGTACTTGCACTGAACCGATTTTTCTGTCATAACTATAAATTTTGTGATTAAAAAAGTGGGCAGGGCCACGCCCATAAAAAAAAAGTTATAGTTTTCAATTAAAATTCAGAATGCATTTTTATTCATTAAGGGGCATAGCAACGCGCGCCGGGCTTGGCTAGTATAAAATATTTGGGCAACGAAAAAATTGTTTAATAACAATTTCTACCAGCCATAGATTTTTAAACAAAGTTTTAACCTTCATTTAAACTTTTTTGTTTTTCGTACTTAAAGAATTAATGTTTCTAGATACAAATTTAAACAATTTTTTTAACCCTTCGATATACACATGTTTTGTTTGTCACATTAGTAACACATTTGTCTGGTCAGACCCACCATACTTTTTTTAGGCTTTTATAAAGAAAATATTATAATTTTTGATATTATTATGTGTAAGCAGCCATATTATAATAATTATTATAAATCGTTAAAAATAAGCTGATTATCAAGTAAAAATAAAAATTGTTTTGTTTGTACCACCCTGTTCTTTATTTAGCATGTAAAGTTCACATACTAAGATTTGTACTAAATGTCTGAAAAGCTAAAACAAGTGAAGGATACTTTTCAATGTTTCAAAAGTCCATTGTTAATCGTCTTGTTGTACAAATATGTGGGGGGAAGAAATTTGACAAGCAAATATTTAGACTCACACAGCATCATAAAACCTATGACTTTTTTACTCTACCTGGTTACCAGTTGCAATTTTCAATACAAATTTATTGATTTATGACGTCTTCCTATTTGATATATTTCAAATTTTATGATAGTTAGGGGTAGAAGCCGGTGATGGGTTTTTCCATCGTCCTTAAACTTAGTCTCGTTGCTCACACATCATTTGCTTCATGATTGAGCCGAGCAATAAAACGACAGCTTGACTCAATTTCCAATAAAAATACATTATATTGTGATATTTACTTTAAATTTTATGTTAACTACGGGCCAGTCACGTAAAGGTTTCAATATAAAAATATATTGTTTTGTTACTTCTTATAGCCACCAAAAGGTTACTTAAACGATATTAATGATAAGCATTCTCGTTATCTAAAAATAGCAAGGTAAAATAAGAAAATTACTTCGCTTTTCATATAAAATATAAATGTGAGTCCGGAAAGACCCACGTGTTACATATGTGATGTGTACAATAAAATTTCTTTATAACTTTGATTTCATTCGCATTTTCATCAGTTTTTTTATAAACTAATTGCTTACAATATTTTACGAGGGTGCCTAAAATTTCAAATCTGTTACCCTGAGAGGTCTGGCCACACCCATGTTTATGTCCGAGGGTTAAATCG